>JAFLJL010016875.1:24468-32856 GCA_018398815.1 Conus ventricosus
AAGCTTTTCACGTTTTCTTTTCTGCCTTTGTCTGAAAGACAGCAGCAGGTTGCTTTGGTAACTGATTTTTTATGTTCTTTGTTGTAACGTTCCGCCTCTTTAATTCCTCTTTGCTTCAAAACAGATTGCACTTCTTTCCAATGTTGTTGAATAGCAGCATAATAGTCAAGGTGCTGTTGAATTCATTGTTTGTATCGTCTATAGTTCACCAGCGGCTTCATCTTCCCAATCAACTGATCACAATTGTTATTCTATTTCTTGCTAAGTCCTGTTGATTGCTCTGATTTATTCTCTAAGTAAGTCAGACTCCTGGGAACTCTCGGATTCCATCTAATTGTACACTTTCTATAACAATTTTGTAGACACAAAACTTAACCGTCTTCTCCCCACTTGATCAGAGAACACACTGTGCTGTTGGCCGCGCTCCAAAACGGGGCTTGAAGGGCCAACTTTGGCATTAAGCCAAGCGCCCCAGGCAGAGGCGGATAAACAGTTTGACGACGTCACTGTTTGGCAAGCCTTGTCTGGTAATTAGAAACTCGATCCTACATAGAACCCCTAATGAGTGTTACGCACCATCCCGTCTATTGTGTGAATGATTTCTGTGTGTATGTGCGTGTGTGTGATCCAGATCAGCCATGAGTTACCCCAAGTCCTTAATTAAGTCACCCAAGTCCTTAATTAAGTCACCCAAGTCCTTAATTAAGTTCTAATCAAGTCACCTCTAAGTTCTTACCAAGTTGTCCTCAGTTCTTACTTAAGTCACAGCCCTGATATGGCCCTTTGCGGTCGGCTGGGCTATAAGCAACATTATCTTATCTTATCTTACTTAAGTCACTCTAAGTTCTTACTCAAGTTCTTCCTCAAGTTCTTACTTAAGTCACTTCTAAGTTCTTACTCAAGTTACTTCTAAGTTTTACTTAAGTCATCCTCAAGTTATGCTTAAGTTACTTCAAGTTCTTAATAAGTTCTTGATCAAGTCACCTTAAGTTCTTACTTAAGTCACCTCAAGATTGGTAATTAAGTCATCCTCTAAGTACAACCAAGTTCTTATTCAAGTTATCTTATAATTATCAGAAAAAACAATACAATTTATGTTTTTGTCTTAAATAGTAGATGTCTAAAATGTACACACACACTCAAAAAACGCGTCATCGTCGAGATGTCTTGCTCAGCGTCCTTAGCGTGAGATCGTTAGCATAGATCTTAATGAAGTTCTTACATCCTAAGCAACCGCATTGATTACAATTCTGTCTATGGAAATGTCTTTTATAGACTCCATGTCTTTATTTATTGACTCCATCATTTTAAACAAATAATAATCCATCATGACTATTTTTATTTAAAAAAATTTAAAAATTAAGTTCTAAAATATTATTACATTCAAATGGATCAAAAATGATCTTTTGTGTTGGGCGGTTCTGGCATGCTTTTGTCTTCTGTATTTAGTGTGGAGATTGTTTGGGCTCTTGTTTTTTGTCGCCATTGTTTATATATTTTATAACCGTAATAACCACCCCCAGCAGCACAAGGGCGCCAAAAATGACAACATTTTAAGTTCAATATTCCATGAAGACATTGTGCTATAGGCCTTGAATCACAGGAGTTTTTTATAGCTGGCATTGAATCAACTTGTTCATGGGTTGGCGGTGTTATGTTTTCATTATGAGTTATATTCTGTGATTGTAACATTAATTTTTTTTTGTCTGTTCCATCTGCTAATTTTTTTCCTGCTTACAACGCCCAGGATGAGATGCTTTCACTGGTCTCCACCTGATTCAGTGTTTTCTGATTCTGCTGATTTTCTGGCTTGGTTACTTTCTCCACCTGATTCAGTGTTTTCTGATTCTGCTGATTTTCTGGCTCGGTCATTTGAAGGGAAATAAAATCTATATGATAAAGTATTAATCCCATGATTAATGGCGATAACAATGTTCCAATCTGTAATATAGATCACAGCTTAGAGACTCTATGACTTTGTTAAAACTGGATCCTGCGTTAAATCATACATAAAGTCTTGTTCAGAATCAATGGGAGCAAACTAACTAGTTTAGTGTACAAACTAAGAACCGTTTGCCCGACGCTTTTCACCATTCTCGACCCTAGTTTGCGCTTCATACCTGTTATGATACTTTACAATGTCTTGTGGCGACATCTGTTGAATTTGTTCTATGCTGAATTCAGTTCCGAGGAACTGTTTTGTTTTCCACATGCTGCCAAAGATACAGCCTCTCCTTTTTGGGCATATAGCTTGGTCATCAACTTCTTCATTGTAAGTCCAAGACGGTTTAGGCCGCTCTGTAGCTCTAGCAGATCATCGCTGTTCATGTTTTTTTTTTTATTAATTTATAATTATTTTATTTTTTAAAAATGAGCACCGAAAAAACTGTTACCAACCTTGTATACCATTCTGCTGTTATTGGGGGGCTAAGTGTAGGATACACAATGCTTGGTAAAAGCCTGTTAAAAATAAAACCGGCAGATCTTGGCAAGCTAGCTTTGAGGATTCAGCAAAGCTAATTGCGTTATTGGCAGCTTCGTTCGCTACGAAAGATTTCTAGTTAAGCAAGGAATAATTCCAGACAGTATTAATATGTAAAAAAAAAAATTTATAAAAATGGCTTCGCTCATAATGATGATTGGTGGCGCTGTGTTAATGTGCTTGCTTTTAGCGAAGTAATTACGCGTTTAGTAAACTGCGGGATGACGGCGAGAGAAAAAGACATAACAAAGCTGTGAGCAACTAGCCGCAGCACAAGATCGCTATGAAAAGCAGAGATTGAGCAGTTAGATTTTATTAACGACACACTGAAAAAACAGGGACATGCAGCTACACATTTAAAGACGTTGATCAAGCAATAAAAGAGTATTATCTAGTAACAGGCAAACCAATAGAGACATTGCCCCCACCAAAATTCAGCGACTTTTTATCATCCAACAGAAAAACAAAAGATGCAAGAAATCGTGTTTATTGGTCTTTGGTATGACCGTTGTGTATTTTGTTGCACATAATATTGGCTGAATAAAAAATGAACAAAATCTATTATTCGCCAAAAGGATATTGGAAGGAATAACAGCAATTAAAAAGCTAAGCCAAGCAGCTGGAGTCAGTGAACAAACAGCGAAGGAATGGTTATCTAAACAAGCGATTTGGCAAATTTATTTACCAGCGCCTAAACGAATACAGAGACCACACTTTGTGAATACAATACCGAACGACACCCATCAAATGGATCTTCTATATTTACCCCATGATACGATTAGACGAAAAAGATTTAAGTACGCACTTACAGTCATTGACGTAGCTTCAAGATACAAAGATGCGGAACCATTAACACAAAAGAGTGCTCTGCTGTTGCTGTTGCTATACAACTGATATATCAACGAGGCCCGTTAACTTATCCTCGCACGATTCAAGTTGATGATGGAAAAGAATTTAAAGGCCGAGTGAATCAATTATTGTTAAAACAAGAGTTACCATTAAAAGAGGCATTCCAGGAGTTCACAGATCACAGGCTTTGTTGAAAACTTTAACAAACAGTTAGCTGAAAGACTTTTTTCCTACCAGTATCACAGAGAGCTTATTGACAATTCTCGCAACACAGAATGGGTTAGAAGACTGCCCTCAGTTCTACGTGCAGTGAATAATGAAGAATTTAAATTAACAGGTCTAAAACCAGTACAAGCAATCAAAAAACAAACAATAAATGTTGCTGAAGACTCCAGTTCATCTGGCAAACTATTGCCGTTTGGTTTAAAAGTAAGGTACCTTTATTTGCCAGGAGAAGCAGAAGGGGACACTCGCATCAGGGCAACCGATCCAGTTTGGAGTGTCGATCCATATGAAAATAAAAAGAATTGTAAAATGAATCCGCCCGTGTATTATTTACGAGAAACTGACACAACAAAACAACCGGCTCCTCAAAGATCTTTTGTGAAGGAAGAACTGCAGATAATCCCACTAGACACAGTTTCCGCTTTAATTAATTTACGTCAATATATTTGAGTTAAAATGGAAGCTCAGAAGGAAGCGCAGAATGAAACAAGAATGACAAAGGAAAAGACCTTCGAATTAATAAAAGAATCATTTGATTTGAGTTTCTGCTATTAGTGCAGCATTTGCGAGGACTCATCAGCACATGGCAATGCATCCAGATCACCTACAGCCCCAAATCCCAAATTTTGATTATCAAAAATGGGATAAAGAATATCTTGAAATAATAAAAAAAAATTCGAGCACATCAAGCAAACATGAGAAAAATTTTGAATGAATTGGAGGATGATATGATTGATTTTATAGATAAAGTTGATGAAAAATATGGACCCGAATATATACCCGAAGAAGATATATAATTAATGCCGTTCTCCAATGCCCGATTGCATATGAAAACTCTGGATTAACAAACACACGTTTTGTGTTTGTTCTATCTAATGACTTCTTTGTTACAACAGTTGTGTTGATCTCATGTAGATTAGATCGTAGTTTTACGTTGTCATGATGAAAAGTATGTTTATTGAACAAATGCTTCTTTATAGTTGTCATGCGATATGTTTGACTGCACAACACTGCGAGATATTCCCTTTGCTTTTTTGATAGTTTTCTCCTGGCTCGAAATACTGTACATTTTTTACCTTAACCCAACAAACTCCTTGATCACCTTTCCAGATAATTCATCCTTCATCTTTCCTAAAACCTTCTTGTTAGTAATAGAATGCAAAGGCGAATCTTTAGGATAATCAGATGTGTCGTACCATCCTGCATGCCCTTAGCTACTTCTAATTCCATGTCTTTATAGATGTCTTCAGTAGGGATATCTATAACAAAACTATCTGTATCTGTGTAAAGTACTCTGGACTCAGGATACGTGGCTTAAAGTAGTCATAAAGAAATTCTAACATCAAAAGCTTTGATAATTCTAAAACAGTAAACCCAATAAAAACGGGCTTATCCAATTTGACTTTCTTTTTTTCATCGTTATACCAAAAAGCTGATCATGAAATCTTCTAAAGTCCGATAATTAGGTTTAGAAGTCAGCTTAATTGCTTCGTTCTCTCTGGTGACCAACCTAACATCTTTGCGCTTGTGCGGATTCTCCATAGTCTTTCTAAAACAGCTGTTGTTCAATCAGCTTGAAAAAGTCTTTTTCTGAAGCATCTGTGATTTAGTTCTAAGATCAGTGTTCTTCATGGATGGTTTTCATGACGTTCTTATAAAAAGCAATTAAAGAAACACTGTCAATTTAAAAACCATGTCTTAAATAAAATTGAAAAAGGTCTGTAATGACAGACAAAAATTTTTTTTGCCTCGAAGATTAGCACAATTTTAAAGGCGGCCTGTTTTTGCCATTTTTAAAGACTTTCTGCTCTAAGGAAGTCATTATCGGCAGGAGCGTGAGATTTCTAAGCAATTCTAGAATGTATCACGCTTTACCCGCTCAAACTGCTCAACCACTTTAATGTTTTTTGAAAAATATTCGATCTCTGGTACATTTTAAAGTTACGTAATGGAAGGGGTTGCCCTTGCCCATCCAACAGAGTTTGCATCTAAATACGAGATTTTTTAACCTTTTACTCGGTATAATCGTCCAAGTATTTTTTTGTTTGCTTTACAGTAATGATGCGACGCCATACTAATTCCCCTCGAAACCGTTTTCAATCTCTGAACTTTGGGCAGGTCAGACAAAAATCATCTGTATTTTAGTAAACTTAAGAAAGCGCCCCACCACCCCGGGGCGCAAAAATGTAATCCGGGATCCAGGCTGTAATGTTTTCAAGGTTTTTTTCTTAATTTTCAAAACTCCCCCAACAAACATACATCAGCCATCAAGATGTCATGATATCTCCCTTTTTTTTACACCTAACTTCTGCAACGCATCTTGACAGCGGTAATATAATCACAATGCCCTTTCCCAAGACTAGAAAAGAACACGTCTTTAAGGAAGTTGTTTTCGTCAAACCCTTTTCCCCAACGTTCAGTACCAAAGGTAAACCCCTTCTAACAAATTGGGTCAAAATATTCTTCCCGTTTTTGGGGCAGGACTTAAGGACAAGCATGACTCAAAGAACCCATCATTTTTGCATAGAGTCATAAAAAAGACATGTTAATTTTAAAAGTGAAACCTGTACTTTTTCCCATGACTGTGCAATGCAGTTCCCTGAAGGGGTTGTCTACTGCTTTCATTAAAGGGGGAAATCGAACCCCGCAAGTTTGAAAAATAGGCAGCTTTCCCTGTCTTTGGTTTTAAACTTTAGTTGAAGATTGCATTTACTGTGGCTCTCCTCGAACTTTTTTCCCCAATGTGATCATGGTCTCTTACTTCGGATTTGCTGCGTCTGAGAAGGGCAAACCACAAATCCAACAATGTGGGCTAGTCAACTGTTGTTGATCTTTAGGTGTCATTTTAAAAATTTGATAAATTCAGATTATTAAACAAACATTACGCACTTTCTGCAGCCTGTAAAAATCCCAGCCCCATTTTGGGCCTCTTAAATTCTGGCGTTGAATAGCGCCCCCGCCCCCACAACAATGAAACAAATAACAAAACTGATATTCTCACAAAGGGTGTTTTGGAATTCGTGGGGTTGGCCCCTCAAAGGGAAAAATGAGTGAATTTGAATCTGCGTAAACAACATATGGGGAATTTTTCATCCGTTTCCAGTTCTTAAAACTAACTTTACTGCCTTCTGGGGGCGTAATTAGTTCTGTATTACAGTCAACTGGGCCGATACAATGTTTCTTATGTTCGCTTGCGGCTTGAACAGATGGAATTCTTGTTAAACATTTTCTACAGAATTCTTGTTTATGCCCATTCTTTGAAGCATGCTGCATTAGTTTACTCATTGTGCATATCAGTGTGTAATGCGGTAGCCCCGCTGGTGAAAGCATCAGTAGTAAGTCAACATGGCTTTTGTCTGGCTCGCCAATCGTTGGACTGTTCTTGACACTTTAATCGGCTGTAGATTTGTTTCCTCATCCCATGTGTAGATATTGACAGTTATTGGTTTGTTTTGTTCTTCAAACTGATCAATTTTGTCCACGCTAACGGGAAAGGATATTCCATTGAAGTTAAGATCATTGATGTAAGGCTGATAGTTAGATACTCTCTCTGCGTTTTTGCAGATATAATGCAGCCTTGCGAGAACACACCACATGAAACATTTGTCGTCTGAATTCTTTATGTTTAAAACTGCTCTTTTCGCTACCAATGCTGGGGCAGCGGAATGTAAGCCTTACCAACAATCGGCGCATACTTAGACTGTTTTAATCTGATCTCTAAGACTTCGCCCTCTGACCAACCAGAGCCTCTCATTTGGCTTCTTCAGCGGCCACATCAAACTGTGTAAGCAGTTGGTCTGCCCAACCAGGTGTTAAGTCATTATGAGAAAGAATAGTCTGTTGTTTAGTCGAGACCCAGACTTCTAGATTTTCTTCATTTATTGTTACATAGTCGATTAAAACAGCTAACATTACTTTAACTGGTGGGTCTATTGTTAGTTTACTTGGAACTTGAGAAATTGCATGGCCAACACTTGCCCGTACGTTTGCTGAATCAATGACTTCTAGACTGATATCATTTAAAGATTTTGATAAATATTCTTCCTTAAGCATTCCTTCAAACAATTCGTCCGGTCCTTCATATATCTTATCCATGCTGAGTTTCTTTTCTAACTCAAAATATTTATTTAAATCAAAAAAATAATTAATCAATATCAACGGTCTTTTTGTGCTTAGACTCATAAACTAAAGTATAAACACCCTTTGGTGTTGTTAACGTGAGCTGTTTAGAACAGAGTTTAATGTCTCATCTACTTTTTTTAAACATTCCTTTTTTATCTGCTCGGGGTCTGGCTGTTGAGAAAAACTTGTCCTTGCCTTTCTTTGAAGATCAAACTTTTGTCTTTTGTAGTCATTAAAATCAGCCTGTAAACGACTAAATTCTTCATCCGTGATGTTTGAGTCAGCTAGTGCTTTATTTATTATCAGATTAAAGGAACTAAGTTTAGCTGTTATTAGTTGAACCCATGGCTGTGTGCTTTTGGAGTTTAGTTTTTATTTTTTTGCTAGCAGCACCTACAGCTAATGAGCACAGGCCAAGAGCTAAAGACAAACCACCTAGAGGTAAAGCTGCGTGCGCCTTGCCCTTGCTAAGAGACACCCGTCTGCATGCGCGCTATAGTTGCTCCATATTAACAAGGAACAGCATTAAAGGCGCAGAATACCTTCGTTTGGCTTTGCTGTATTTGAAGGTCCTGCTCTAGTTTTGTTGCAATTTGTAATGTTTGTTAATCTGAAGGTTTTTACTTCGGTGTTCTACGCAGAACGACCTTATGAGTCGATGTTGCTTCTTTAACTACAGAGTTTCCTACTACCTTCTTGGTACGTTGTGT
>JAFLJL010016876.1:0-17473 GCA_018398815.1 Conus ventricosus
TTGGGAACGAAACTGTTTTTAGTTCTATTTGTTTTGAATTTCGGAATTTGGAATCTTCGTCCAGATGGTAGAACATTGTAGTTGTTTGAAAAAACATGAGAACTGTCGGCAGCAATGTTCACAGTTTTTGTGTGACACGACATTCATACAATTTATCTAACTGTCCTTGTTTTTTTCTTTTAACAATAAACTTTTCACTTGTATTCACCACTCTTTAAAATGTTTTTGTTTTTCACACTAAGATTTTCAAAACCAGCATAAAAAAGCCAAAGGACAGCACATATCCTACAAAACAACGATAAAACATATTTAAGATGTCCTTGTTAACTGCAAGAGACCGAAGTTTCTGAAGACAGTATATTCTAGATTGACATTTTTATAGATACACTGAGTATTTGCATTAAAATTCAGCTTATCATCTAAAATAGTACCCAGATAGTTATATTCACTTATACGGTCCGCGTTGGTGTTTTCGATATACAAGTGAGGGAGAGGAGCTAGATTTCTTCGAAAATCAACTGCCATCTCCTTCGTCGCACTAACATTCAAATCTAGACAGTTCTCTTTGCACCATGTACAAAAACGTTACACTTCCTGAAAATAATTATATGGTATCTGAATTTTGGGACAGGTCTTCTAAAGCAGAGTCATCTGAGTACTTTATGACAGGAATGACAGAAGAACCAGTGCAATCATTTGCATAAAGAGTAAAGAATACAGGGGAGAGAACGGTGCCTTGAGGTGCACCAGTAAATGTGGTTCTACCTGATGAATATTTTCCCTCAAAGCGTACGCACTGTAACCTGTCAACTAAAAAAGTTCACAAATCCATAAAATCAATTTTGGGTTGACCTGTAATGTTTTGAGTTTCTTTGCCATAATGTGTTGAATAGTATTAAAAGCTGAAGAGAGATCAACAACCAGGATGCGAACAAAAGAATCTTTGTTTTCATGATGTATGTATGCATGATTTAAAAGAGTAATTATTGCGTCATCTGTACTTCTGTTCTGTTTGCATGAAAATTGGTATGGATCACAAAGCTGTTTGACTTGAGGAAGAAGAATCTGAAGGACAAGGCGTTCAAAAGATTTCATTACAAGAGATGTCATTGCAACAGGTCTAACATTATTCAAAATACTAGGGTTTCGTGTTTTTGGTACAGGACAAAATCAATTGTTGATATTTTCCCAAACAGAGGGCACAACTCCACAATTCAAAGACCATGAGAACAACTTACAAAAAAACATATAACAATTGTTCTGAGCATGATTTTAAAGATTTCCACAAATAATGTCTGGGCCCGCAGCTTTACTTATCTTTATCTTTTTGAAAAAAAAAAACAAGAAAAAAAAGAAGAAAAAAACAACTCGAACAGCAGAATCATCAGTATGTAAAACACTATTATCATTATCACAGCTATGTGAAATATTCGACACAACAGTTTCCAAATTTTCACCAACAGAATTCATTTCAAAACGGCAATAAAAACCATTTACTTTGTTAGCAAAATCATAACATTCTTCTTGACAGTTTGCTAGCACATCATAACGTTCCTCTTTTTTCTTGTCAGCATACAGACACGCGCGCTCACGAGTGCCTGTGTGTGTGTGTGTGTGTGTGTGTGTGTGTGTGTGTGTGTGTGTGTGTGTGTGTGTGTGTGTGTGTGTGTGCGCGCGCGCGCGCGTGCGTGCGTGCGTGCGTGCGTGCGTGTGTGGGTGCGTGCGTGTGTGTGGGTGGGTGGGTGTTTGTGTGTGGTTAGCTTTGTTAAGTGTGCTCCTCGATTCGTCAAAAAGGAGGATAAGAGTTAGGGGTTGGCGAAAGTGTCCGTGTTGAGGGGGGAGGGGAGAGAAGGAGTGGGGTGCTGGCAGCTGGAGATACGATCAGCACAAACGACCTTGATGAATCTGTCACCATGTAACACCACGTGTGCCCAGCTATTTGGGATTTGGAATTTAAAACAGAAAATGACGATGTTTTCGAATATTGAATTAAAAGAAAAAAAAAAAACGAGGGGAAGGGGGATGGCGAGGAGGAGGGGAAATGGGGGCGGGGGCGGGGAGGAGGAGAAACTGGGAGAAGGGGTATATCATTTTTGTGTATAGTCAAGATACAAACGTGTTGATTTTGGTTTTCTTTCTAGCTTATGTTTCTCCTCCTCCTCCTCCTCCTCCTCTTCCTCCTCCTCCTCCTCCCCCTCCTTCTCTTTCTTCTTCCTGTTTTCTTTCTTCCTTTTTTTTTTTTTTTTTTTTGCTGTCCCAACCTCTGCGCCACCTCAGAGGCAGTGCACCCACGCCGCTCATTCCGACACCCCGTCCACAGCTACAGCCCGGTTGGCCCCGCCGCAGCCCCGCCACCGGCAACCCACAGGAGCAGTCAATGTCAAGTCGTCAAGAGGCAACCCACCGGAGGAGACACTGCACTGCTGCCGAGTCACTTCGGTGGCGTTCAGTGGCGCCTGTTCTGATCTAACATACGCAGGACACCACCTACTAAGCCCCCTACTGACGACAACAATTGCTTAGTCGCGGAGCCGGTGTGAGTGAGCTCTCCTTCCGGAGGGCGCCACCACGTCCGTCCAACGACACCCCCCAAAGACTCGCCGATACCGGTGACCCCGACGGAACCAAACCAAGGCCACAGACGTGGAGAGGACATCGAAATTGAGGTCACTCTGATGGGATTCGAACCCACGTCCTCCCAGCCGGGAGTCCGCGACACTAACCACTTCGCCACGGCGGCTGGTCTTCCTTTCTTTCTTTCTCTCCCTGTCTCTTTCTTTCTTTCTCTCCTTCTTTCCTTCTATCTTTTTCTCTTTCTATTTTTCTTTTTCTTACCTTCTGTCTGTCTGTCTGTCTGTCTGTCTGTCTGTCTTTCTTTCTTTCTTTCTTCTTTCTTTCTTTTCTTTCTTTTCTTTCTTTCTTTCTTCTTAGAACCTTCGACCATGACCCCACGAAACAGTTGTCGATTTATCGAAGGAAAAGGCCCCACAAACAATAGCAGGATGATTGGAAGGGTCTGGAATTTCATGTGGTCCAAGAGGAACACAAATGGACAATTAGTCTTAAATTTCCGAACTTCCAACAGTTGCCCATTAGTAATAGGTTGACACACTAGCAGGGAAGGATGGCTAAAGAGGGGGGAGGGGAAGAGCCAGTGGGCAGGTAAGTCGAGGGAGAGAAAGGGGGGGGGGTAACATCTTCTCTGAGAATCTGCCATGCAGCTCTCCTTTTCCCCCCTTCTTTATCGCGAACGTCGTCATCAACATTGTCGTTGTCGTTGTCGTTTTCTTGTTCTTGTTCTTGTTCTTGTGCTTGTTGTTGTTGTTGTTGTTGTTTCTTCTTCTTCTTCTTCTTCTTCTTCTCTTCTTCTTCTTCTTCTTCTCCTCCTCCTCCACCTCCTCCTCCACCTCCTCCTCCTCCTCCTCCTCCTTCTACTGCACCCTTTTTTTCAATCGCCATCTCCTCCTCCTTCTTTTTCTTTCTTTCTTTCTTCTGTACTTAGCAATTTCTCCCCAAACACTCTTCCCTCTCTCCCCTGCATCCCCACCCAGATCGCCACACAACACCCCACAGATCGCCACACAACCCCACAGATCGCCACAAACACCCACAATCGCCAAAACCCCCGATCGCCACACAACACCCCACAGATCGCCACACAACACCCCACAGATCGCCATTTTTTTCTTCTCCTTCCTTTTTTTTTTTTTTTTTTTTTTTTTTTTTTTCCCCAACCCCTAGGCATTTTTTATTGTCTCTCCCCCCTCCCTCATTTTTCTTCCCCCTCCCCCGCCCTTCCCTCTTCGCCCTTCTTGCAGTATTTCTCTTCCCCCCATCAGTTCCTCCTTTCCCAAATTTCCCCTTCCCCCAAAAACCCCCCACCCCCCCCCAGTCACCCATCCCCTTTCCCCCCCGGGAAAACCCCCACCTTTCCCACTCTTTTTTTTCTGAATCTTCCAACCCTGTTTGTTCGACATAATAAAAAGTGAAAGAGGACAATTATTTCCCAAAAAAACCCCCAAGAGTTATTTTAGGTTGCAACGTGCCTCGGATGTACCCGCCGTTAGAAAAAGGTGTTCGCATGTTTTTTTTTTTTTCGTATCTTCGTTTCGTTTTAAAAGTGCATTTTTCGTTTCTATTCCTTGTTTTAACAAAGCACTACCCCCCCCCCTCACCCCCACCCTCCGTCCTTCCCCCTTTTTTCAAATTTTTATGGGGGACGAGGGGGGGAAAAGGAAAGGTGGAGGGGGGTGGGGGAGGGGGGGGGGTGGACGAGTTGGGGGCGGGGGGGGGGGGGGGGGGGGGGGTCAGTGTAACAGGCCCACTTCCTGAAATTTTGTGGTAGTAGTAGCACTTTCCCAAAAAAGGGTTATTTTCCCCACACGTTGCTTTGTTAAGACACACACACACCACACAACACACACCCCACACCACGCACACCACCACCACCACACCACACATACAACAGCACGCACGCACGCAGCAGCACGCACGCCGCAGCACGCCGCCGCACACACACACAACACACACCCAAACACAACACAACACACACAACAATAAACAAGCTGTTGAACCGGTTCCTCGAAATTCATTTTTGTTCGTTTGTGAAAGGGGGTTCCCCCGAAGAGGGAGTATGGCTCCCTTAAATGGCGGGGAAAAACCAGTCATCACACAAAAACTCACTCCTTTTTTTGGGGTGATGGGTTAATATTTGTCGTCCATATGTGGAGTGTCCACAGGGTATCAGCCTGGTACGCAGAAAAAGAAGAAGATGGAATTGGGAACAAAAACGTTTTTAGTTCTATTGTTTTGAATTTGGAATTTTGGAATCTTCGTCCAGATGAAAGAACATTGTATTTTGGTTTGAAAAAAAACATGAGAATTCGGCAGCAATTTTTCACGTTTTTGTGTGACCGACTTATAAAATTTATCTAACTGTCTTGTTTTTTTTTTTAAAAATAAATTTTCACTTGTATTCACCACTTTTTAAAATGTTTTTGTTTTTAACTAAGTTTTTAAAAACCAGCAAAAAAAAAACCCAAAGGACAGCCAACCCCTCCACGATAAAAAATTTAAAAGAGCCCTTTTTAACTGAAGAGCCCAAAAGTTTTCTGAAGCCCGATATTCTAGTTTGACATTTTTATAGTCACTGGTTTTTTGCATTAAAATTCAGCTTAAATTAAAATGTACCCAGATAGTTATATTCCTTATCGGTCCACTTTGATTTTTTCGATATCAAGTGAGGGAGGGAGCTGTTTCTTCGAAAATCAATCCCATCCCCTTTCGTCGCAACATTAAAATTTTAGACAGTTCTTTTTGCACCATGTACAAAAAACGTTACACTTCCTGAAAAAATTTTTTGGGTTTTGAATTTGACATGTTTCAAAAGCAGACATTGAGACTTTTGACGGATGAAGAAGCCAGTGAAATCATTTGCATAAAGAGTAAAAAATACAGGGGGAGAACGGTCCCTTGAGGTGCCCCAGTAAATGTGGTTCTCCCTGATAAATATTTTCCCTCAAAGGTCGCACTGTAACCTGTCAACTAAAAAAGTTCCAAACCCATAAAAAAATTTTTGGGTTGCCCTGAAATTGTTTTGAGTTTCTTTGCCTAATGTGGGTTGAATAGTATTAAAAGCTAAAGAGGATCAACAACCAGGATGCGAAAAAAAAATTTTTGTTTTCATGATGTTTGTTTTGATGATTTAAAAGATTTTTTATTGCGTCATCTGTATTCTGTTTGTTTGCATAAAAAATTGGGTATGGATCAAAAAGTGTTTGACTTGGGGAAAGGAAAAATCTGAAGGAAAAAGGGGTTTAAAAAGATTTCTTACAAGAGTGTATTAAAAAAGGTTAACTTATTCAAAATATAGGGTTTTCGTTTTTTGGGTACAGGACAAAAAATTTTATTTTTCCCAAAAGAGGGCACAACTCCAAAATTTAAAAAAGCCTGGAACAACTTAAAAAAAAAACATTTAACAATTGTTCTGAGCAGTTTTTAAAAAGGATTTCCAAAATAAGTCTGGGCCCTGCGCTTTTTTTATTTTATCTTTTTGAAAAAAAAAAAAAAAAAAAAAAAAAAAGAAGAAAAAAAAACTCGAACGCAAAATCTCAGTTGTAAAAACACTATTATCTTTTTTCACGCTTTGTGAAAAATTCGACACAAAGTTTCCCAAAAATTTTACAACGAATTCTTTTTCAAAAGGGCAATAAAAAACCATTTACTTTTTTAGCAAAATCATAATTCCCTTCTTGACATTTTGTTTGACATCTAACGTTCCCTCTTTTGCTTGTGGGTACAGAACGCCGGGCACGAGTGCCTGTGTGTTTTGTGTGTGTGGTGGGGTGCGTGCGTGCGTGCGTGCGTGCGTGCGTGCGGCGTGCGTGCGGCGTGCGTGCGGGGTGCGTGCGGGCGTGTGTGTGTGTGTGGTGTGTGTGTGTTGTTGTGTGTGTGTGTGTGTGTGTGTGGGGTAGTTTGTGTGTGGTTAGCTTGTTAAGGGTCCTCGATTGTAAAAAAAGGAGGAAAGGTTTTGGGGTTTGGAAATTTTTGGGGTAAAATTTTTAACTCCAGCTGGAGACAGGTTCGTCCACAGTGTTGGGGGAAGAGAATGACCCCCTTTTTACAAAAAGGGGAAAGGAAAAGTCGAGGCTGACAGCTACAGACCATCAGCCTTACAAGTGTTTGGAAAAGGTGGAGAGACTTGTCAACACAAGGCTTGTCTGGCCCCCTTGGGGCTTTTAGCTGCTTAGCCCTAAACGGGGGGGGGGTTTCCCCCAAACAAGATCAACAGAAGACCAGCCCCTTTCATCACGAAAAAGCTTGAGGACCCCTTCAAAAAAAGAGAACCGCTTGCTGTCTTGGACATGGAGAAGGCTTTCGCAAGTCGGGAAAGGGAGGGATCAGGTTAAAAACTCGGCGATGTGGGGTTTTTGGGGGGATGTACACTGGATCAGCCCGAGAAAAGTTCAGGGCCAAAAGGCAAGAAAAAGGGCTGAGCGGGAAAGTCCCACAAGGGGGAGTCCTTTCGCAACGTTTTTTCCTATTTTATAGTGACATCGTCAGAGATTTCCAAGAGGGGTCAGAGGAGCGATTATGCAGATGAACTGGTGCTATGGTGCTTGAAGGTCCCACTCAGCACAAGTACGCCCCCCAAAAGCCTCAATAGATCAGCGATGGACCAGGAAAAGGCTTGTTTGTCAATCAAGCAAAACAACCTCACAGTCTTTAGCCTATCAGCAAGAAGCAAAAGGCGAAACTGACATGAACGCCAAAGACTTGCAGAGGAACCCACACCCACCTACCTGGGGTGACCTTTGCCGCAGGCTCACTTGGAAACAAAAAAAATCACCAGATTTCTGTTGAGGGCCAAAGTGAGACTGGCGTCTGAGGAACTTTGGGGCGGGAAGGGGGGGGGGGGGGGGGGGGGGGGGGGGGGCTGACGAACGTATCCTGAAGAGATCTACACAGGGGAGTCCGACCTGTGTGGTAGGGCATTGGCTGGGCATCAGCCCCCAAAGTCAAACCTTCCATCTCAACAGATACGGGAAACCAGTCACGTGTCATAAATGGCGCCAGGATCCACCCCAAATTTTGAAGATGGAGGAGAAAATGGGTGCAGTTTTTTGGGGGAAGAAGGGACACAAAAATCCTCATCCCCGGGAGCAAAATTCAAAAAGCTTGAAAACCATCAATGAATGCGAAAGAGAAGACCCCCAAGGGCGGCTGAAAAAAGGCGCTTCATCTACAGTCAAAACGTTGAAAGACAGATCCCGTTTGATGGAACACGAAACAAAAGCCCATCGCGGCAAAAAGTCACCCACCCCCTTTTGGAAGGGCAGGGGTTCCCAAAGTCGTCCCAGCATTCACGGGGTGGAGAAAAGAGGGAAAACAGTCAGAACCAAAGGGAAAACCCCGGCCCTGGAGTAAACTGCAACCGTACCCCCCGGAGACTGGGCCCCTGCTTTCAGATGGCCCGCCCCCAGAAGAACGATGGTGGTGGGTGGAATCTTCTCCGAAAAGCTAAAAAAAAATTGCAATCCCAAAAAGGGAAAAAACTCCCCAAAATTCCGAGTGGCGAGGCTCTCTGTGAGGCGCCACAACAGTTTTCGAGAATCCCTAAGAACAACAGGGCAGGGGGTGGTGTTTCTCAGACGCTTCTCCGTACTCCCAAACCCAGAATTCCCCCTGCAAAGAACGAACCATTTACTTCAGCCCTTTTTGCCCTGAGTGCCAGAGTGGGGGAAAAAGGGGGGATGCAATGGGTACCAGCACACTGTGGTTAAAAGGGGAACGAAAAAGCGGATTTTCTGGCAAAAGAGGTGCACAGAAGGGGCAGGCCAAAAAAACTGGATCATTTATGAAATCAAGCAATCATCAAAGGGACAGAAGGAATAAAATGGCCCCAGCCCCCAAAAAAAAACCCGAAGACAAATTTCCCTTTGCTGGGGGGGAACAGGTAAGATCTTCCCCCTGAGGATGGACACATCACCCGCCCCCACTGCACAAAAATTTGGATGGACCAGGTGGGGTGCCCTTGTGGTGAGGGATTGACAACAGACCCATCCTTCAAGACTGTATGACGCATGCAGCATCCAGAAAGGAAATCTGGCCAAAAACCCCAGCAGTGGAAACCAAGTTTTACGGCACCCCGGAGGGCTGCGGTGGACGGGAGCCTTTTTCGAGGCACCGGGCTGTATTAATGGGAAACGAACTAGGAAAAAGAAGAAGAAGGGGTTTGCGAAAGGTCCCTGTTGAGGGGGGGGGGGGAGAGGAGGGTGGGTGCTGAAAGCTGGAGATACGATCCCACAAAGACCGTGTGAATCGTCATCATGTAACACCCGTGTGCCCGCTATTTGGGTTTGGAAATTTTTTTTAAAAGCAAATGACGATGTTTTAAATATTGAATTAAAAGAAAAAAAAAAAAACGAGGGGAAAGGGGGGTGGCGAGCGGGGAGGGGAAGTGGGGGGGGGGGGGGGGGGGGAGGACGAGAAACTGGGGAAGGGGTATTCTTTTTTGTTATGTCATGATACAAAAGTGTTTATTTTTTGGGTTTTCTTTTTGGTTGTTTCCCTCCTCCCCCTCCTCCTCCCCCTCCTCTTCTTTTCCTCCCCTTTTTCCTCCTCCTCCTCCTCCTCCTCCTCCCCCTCTTTCTTTTTTCCCCTTTTTTCCTCCCCCCTTTCCTCCCCTCTCCTCCCCCCCTCCCCCCCCTCCTTCTCTTTCTTCTTTTTTTCTGTATCTTTCTTCCTTTTTTTTTTTGCTGTCCCAACCTCTTTTGGGACCTCGAGGCAGTGACCCACGCCGTCATTCCGCACCCCCCCGCCACAGCCGGTTGGCCCCGCCGCAGCCGGCACGGAACCCACGGGAGCAGTCAATGTAAGTGTCAAGAGGCAACCACGGAGGAGCACTGCATGCTGCCGAGTCACTTCGGTGGTGTTCGTGGGCCCGTTTGTCTAAATACGCAGGACACCATCTACTAAAGCCCCCCTATGACGAGGTTTATTGCTTAGTGGGGAGCCCGGGGTGGTGAGCTCTCCCCCCGGAGGGCGCCCCCTGTCCCTCCAACGAAGCCCAAAAACCGCCGTACCGGGACCCCGACGGAACCAACCAAGGCACAGACGTGGAGAGGACTCGAAATTGAGGTCACTCTTGTGGGGTTTGACCCTCGACCTCCCAGCGGGAGTCCACGCACTAACCACTTCGCACGGCGGGGGTTTTCCTTTCTTTCTTTCTCTCCTTCTTTCCTTCTCTCTTTTTCTCTTTCTATTTTTCTTTTTCTGTCTGTCTGTCTGTCTGTCTGTCTGTCTGTCTGTCTGTCTGTCTTTCTTTCTTTCTTTCTTTCTTTCTTTCTTTCTTCTTAGAACCTTCGACCATGACCCCACGAAACAGTTGTCGATTTATCGAAGGAAAAGGCCCCACAAACAATAGCAGGATGATTGGAAGGGTCTGGAATTTTCATGTGGTCCAAGAGGAACACAAATGGACAATTAGTCTTAAATTTCCGAACTTCCAACAGTTGCCCATTAGTAATAGGTTGACACACTAGCAGGGATGGATGGCTAAAGAGGGGGGGGGGAAGAGCCAGTGGGCAGGTAAGTCGAGGGAAGAAAGGGGGTGGGGGGTAACATCTTCTCTGAGAATCTGCCATGCAGCTCTCCTTTTCCCCCCTTCTTTATCGCGAAACGTCGTCATCAACATTGTCGTTGTCGTTGTCGTTTTCTTGTTCTTGTTCTTGTTCTTGTGCTTCTTGTTGTTGTTGTTTTTCTTCTTCTTCTTCTTCTTTCTCTTCTTCTTCTTTTTTCTTCGTCTTCTTCTTCTTCTTCTTCTTCCTCCTCCTCCACCTACTGCACCCTTTTTTCAATCGCCATCTCCTCCTCCTTCTTTTTCTTTCTTTCTTTCTTCTGTACTTAACAATTCTCCCCCAAACACTCTTCCCTCTGCAACCTTCCCCTCTGCAGATCGCCACACAACACCCCACAGATCGCCACACAACACCCCACAGAGATCTTTTCAGGATTGTAACATGATACCCGTTTCTTCACTGTTGGACAAGATGGTGTTTCCTCTCACACGTTATTCCCTTCACTGTTGACAAGACGTGTTTCTCTCACACGTTATTCCCTTCACTGTTGACAAGACGTGTTTTCTCTTACACTTTTATTCCCTGCACTGTTGGAAAGACGTGTTTCCTCTCACACGTTATTCCCTTCACTGTTGGACAAGACGTGTTTTCTCTCACACATTATTCCCTTCACTGTTGGACAAGACGTTTTTTTCTCTTACACGTTACTCTCACTGTTGACAAGACGTGTTTTCCCTCACACACTATTCCCTTCACTGTTGACAAGACGTGTTTTCTCTCACACGTTATTCCCTTAAACTGTTGACAAGACGTGTTTTCTCTCACACACTATTCCCTTCACTGTTGACAAGACGTGTTTTGTCTTACACGTTATTCTCACTGTTGGACAAGACGTGTTTTCTCTCACACGTTATTCCCTTCACTGTTGACAAGACGTGTTTTCTCTCACACGTTATTCCCTTCACTGTTGACAAGACGTTGTTTTGTCTTACACGTTATTCTCACTGTTGGACAAGACGTGTTTTCTCTTACACGTTATTCTCACTGTTGGACAAGACGTGTTTTCTCTCAAAACGTTATTCCCTTCACTGTTGACAAGACGTGTTTTCTCTAACACGTTGTTCTCACTGTTGGACAAGACGTGTTTTCTCTTACACGTGTTCTCACTGTTGGACAAGACGTGTTTTCTCTCACACGTTATTCTCACTGTTGGACAAGACGTGTTTTCTCTCACACGTTTATTCCCTTCACTGTTGACAAGACGTGTTTCCTCTCACACGCCATTCCCGTCCGTCTCTTTTACATTCGGGTTTAAGGTATCCAGATTCAGTTTCTATTTCCAATGTTCAGTAAACACACATACCCGCTCACCTCATCCACCCCTTCTCCCTCCTCCTTCTTCCTTCTCCCTCACTCTTTCATGTCTACCCTACCTTCTATCCCCAAAAGAATGTGGATATCATGATTCATACTGAACGTCACCCGAGTCGGCCTGACGACACAGGACCGTACGCCACTCAACATGAAGACGGCCGTCTGGTAGCCCTGACGACGGCTTTGGAGGAACCGCCACGACGACGACGACAACAACAACAACATCAACCGCAACCAAACAACCATCTTCAGACGACCGCTCGGCCGTCCGAACGACGTCACCTTCACCCAGGCTCCTCTGCCTGACGACGCCGTCTATCCCGGTACCCCGCCCGCCCGCAAACACCAACCTCGACCCAACCTGCCAAACTGACCAATTCGACAAACACCAGTCTCGACCCAACCTGCCAACTGACCAAGTTTTTTGCCGGGGCGAACGTCCCATGCCGCGGCTTGCTGTTGCGAAAACTTGTCCCTAAAAGCTGTTTTTTTTTCTTTTTTGTTTGGCCCCACTAAGCAGTATTATCAACCCACCATAATCACTACCGTCACTAGTAGAAAGAAAACTCGTGGAGAGCGTGGCAGCAGAGAGTCCTCAGAAGAGAAGCCCCCTTCAAGCAAGTGTTTCGGCCCTTATCTCCTGACACTCTAGGGGTTGGGCCACACCCGGTTCATGACTCCGGATGTCCCTCTGCTGCCCCTTTTTTTTTTCCCCCATCTTGGGACGAGCCATGGCTGGGATTCGAACCATGACCTCTGGACATGCTCATTTTCTACTTAATGACTCGCGCTTTAACCACTGAGCCACAGGACACCTGATATTTGTAGGGAAATTAAGCCTTATGAGTTCACTTTTGTTCCTCCTTGACCAGATCCAGCTTGAACACCTCTCTGCCGCTTCTGCCATTGCTTTCAGGGGTCTGGTTTTTTCCTTCCCTGCAACTGAGAGCTGTTTCATAGGCTGTATGCAGACGTTCCTACAAATCCCCTAGCTCCAATTTCTGCAGTGAGGACTTTGACCTGATAGCCTTCTCTCCTCAGGCTGTTTGCCAGATCACATACTTTTCAGTCTTGTAGATTTGAGCTGCCTCCATTCTGTTCTCATATGGCACCGTGAGCTCGATCATGATCAGCTGCTTGGTTGACTTAGAGTGGACTACTATGTCTGGTCTCATGCCACTCTTGCTGATGATCTCTGGGTGACTCTTCCATTCTGGGAGGTCTGCAGTGCACTCCCAGTCATCTGCCCCATCCAGCAGACTCTGCCTGCATGTTTCGAGTGGCACTGTTGTTCTTGGCCTGATTTGCTGCCTCCTGCCGTGAAGAATGTTGCGGGTGCTTTTGGAGTCCTGATTCTCCCTTTTGTGGTGTTGGTACTAGCCCAGACTACTTGTACAATTTTTTGAGCACTTGGTTGTGCCTCCATGTGTACCTTCCTTGAGCCAGGGCTACTTTACATGAGCTTAGAACATGCTCCACTGTTTGTTTTTTATGGCAGAGGGGGCATGCAGGATCGTCTGTTTTTCCCCCACTTCACCAGGTTTGCATTTGAGGGCAGAAGGTCATATGCAGATCTGAGAATGAAGCTGATCCTGAGAGGGGCCATGTGCCAAATGTCATTCCAAGTTAGACTTCTTTGGATGTGCATTCTCCCACGTTGTCCATTGCCCTTGCTGGCTCTGCTGGACTGCTTTTTGGAGTCTTTTTTGGTCTTCTTCTTTTCTCATCTCCTGAATCATCATGTCTCTTTTGGCTTTTCCTTTGGCCTTTGACCACCATTCAGTTTTGGTCACCCCCAGTCCTTGTCTTTGGTCTGTGTGTGTCCTGTTATTTCTCTGATCACCATAATCACTACTGTCACTAATATTATCATACTATTCTACAAAACAATCTACAAACCCTATTGTTTCACACCCCCTGCCTTCCCCCCTCTTCACCCCCCCCTCACTATTTCCTCTCCCATGATCCCCTCCTTGATGACCTCGTTTCCGTCCGGCGGCCATTTTGGGCGTGCGCCGAATATGAGAAGATAAGTGGTTTCTCGTTCTACGTTTTTTCCACTGTCCTAATGTTATTTGTTTTTGCCTGAAGAAGACGCAAGAGGTCGAAATGCATGTGTCTTGTCCTGTACTTTGTTTGTATATGTCCTTGATGGTAACTAACCCCCTTTCTATCTACATTTTGTCCCTAAAAGCTTATGCTGTGAGGATGTATAAGTCATCCACTCCACTCCTCCTCCATTCTTTCATTTCCGGATTCGGGGAACGGGAGGTTCTTGGAAGATGGTCAAGGAAAGGGGAGGGGGGCGGGGGACTCCGTATGAAATGTATTTACCGTTTTCATAACAGTCTGTGGCAGTAGTTACGACCTCCATGGAAGGAATGTTTTACGTACGTTTGTCGGTTTGTCTGTCTGTCTTCTTACTTTTTTGCTTTTTCTTTAACGTTGTGCTTGTCAACATACACTTTACTGACATGTATGTGAGTTTGCGCGCGTTTTGTGTGCATGGGAAGGAGGGAAGGGAGTGGAGAAAAGAGAGATGGTGTTGTTCCATGCGCGCAGGTTGAGTGTATATGATTGCGAGAGAGAGAACAGTTTTTTTTTCTGTCAGCATGACAAAGTGACCCGCATCCAAACCTTTTGAACATCACAAAAATAGTCTGCAGTACAACTACCACTCATTCTCATCGTTCCAGAAATACCAAGCGGTAGCGCCAGGATAATAGTCCACCAGGATAATAGTCCGCCTCAGTGCTATGATGCACAGGGCAAATCCCGACTTAAAACAGATCACACAAGACTTTTAATTATCGTTCAATGCGCGTGTGAGTACACGTGTCCTCTCTCTCTCTCTTCTCTCTCTCTCTCTCTCTCTCTCTCTCTCTCTCTATATATATATATATATATATATATATAATATATATAGAATTATAAACAAAGCTTGCTCTTATGTCTTAGATTGAAGAAATAGAGGGAGATAAGCATTCATATCTGCAGTGATAGATAATTCTACTTAACTAACAGTATGTGCTCGAGTGGGTGAATGGAGAAAAATAAAATAAATGCTTCTGAAAATGAGCCTTCAGCAAGTTTATAGTCTCCAAGGGGGAGACAATCTCCAATAGGGAAGAAAATTCACTAACATATAACTCTGGTCAGATACCGATATTTCGAAACCCGATTGTTTCTCCTCAGTGACGCGGTAAGTGGTAATTTGACTCCTCTGCCTTTTCAGTTTTAACCCGTTCAGTGCCTCACAATAGTACAAAAAAGGTGTTCCCAGGTGCCTAGGAAAATCTCATGATTTGGGGGCCATAATTAACAAAAAATTCTAGCTCAGAAACTACAAAAGATAGAAAAATGAAATCTATATCATTTTGAAGGAAATTGAATGAAGATTTGAATCTGGCTTCTTTTGTTTTAATTTTGATAATAAAAAAGTATTTAGGCTTTTAGATTGGATAGATTTTTTTGCACGATCAAAAACATATGTATTTACCACATCCAAACAAGAACACACAGCAAAAAAAGTTGAAAATAAAGTTTGTATTGTCACACTACACCTGTAAATGAAAGTAAAACAGTTTGGAAGTCTATCAAGACGCTCACACTCGATGCAGACTGACCAGTCCACGACCACGCCCCCTTGCTGGACTTCAACCCTCTCTTTCACCCCTCATCTTCCCCTACCTTTCCCTCTGCCCCGTGTCACGCCGCAAGCAAGCCGCGCTCCCCTCTCGCGCTGACTATCACATCACTGGCCACTGGCACGCAGTGCAGAGTACACACTAGGCTGCTCGTTCGACGCTGTCAGCTGAACACACACTGAGGTCACAGAGCCCTACTCAATAACTGACGAATATGGTCGGCAATTCCACCACTATCATCATCTCACCTTCATGCTCGAGTGAGTCGTTGAATAAAGATTATTGTCTTTGTCAAAAATCATCAGCAGAGCCTGCTCAGCTGTGTAAATACGTTGATTTGGTCGCTGGGCTTGTCGAAGGTTGCGCCGCCATCTTTGCAAGCGAGACACGAAGTGCTGGCTGGTCATCCAGTCAGTGATGAGAATAAATGGGTTTTCCCTCACGTGTGGTCATTTACATATTATTTTAAGACTACAGACATATAAGGCTTTCTACGCAAACTCTATTTGAGTCCGTTGATAGAAATAGTAACGAATGAAAATTCACGAAAAATGCATGACGTCAGGGACTGCCCATAGGCACTGGGAAAGCACTTTTATTTCCGCGTCAGCTGACTGACTAAAGGCTGGTGTGCAATACCGTAGTATGTTTGTTGAGTTTTCAAAAAACTAACCAAAGGTGCCACCCAAGAAGCAAAAGAAAATAATGAAAGAGCAAAACAAGCTACATTTTCTTGTGAAAAGTAGAAAATATAAAAAGATAACCTCTTAGACACAAGTGCTGAGGGCCAGTTCTTGTAATGAATCCGCAAGGGACTAAATTACAACAAACTAATAGATTCTAAGGATAAGTACCGAGCACCATTCCAGCAACTTACAGAGCAGCTTGAGATTGTCTCCCCTTGGAGACTATAAACTTGCTCTGTAAGTTGCTGGAATGGTGCTCGGTATTTATCCTTGGAATCTATTAGTTATATATATATATATATATATATATATATTATATATATATATATATATATATATATATATATATATGGTGCTAGGAAAAGAGTTTGTATTCATTAACACGTTTCGTGTTAATGAATACAAACTCTTTTCCTAGCACCATATGGACCTTATTGTAATTCACCTCGAAGACGGCCATATATACTGCGTGCTTCGAGGCATGTCACAGAGACACGGCCATTTGCGTTTGTGGCATTTTCACAACAAACGATTCAAAAACAGAATCCAACAGCGCCCTAAAGCCGCCAGTGAAGGGTAGAAAATAAAATGAATAGACAGTGCCGTAAGGAAATAAGTTGCTGAGAAACTCGAATCATAATGTAAACAGTATAAAATGTAGGGGAAAATCTTTGAGCCTATACTTGAGGAGCCGTTAAGAATGCAAGGGTGGTCAAAAGGTACCAACAATCAGAATGATTAGCTCTGTTGTTTGATAACCAAAACATTGTCAGTCACATTAGTGCTGACAGCAGCTAAGAATTGCGCAGAACAACCTTTACTTGGATATCCTAAGAGATGCAATCTCACACTGATTGACCAAACAATAATATGTTGAACAATTTCGTAGTAGGAGAAACAAGTGTGGGCTAACATTCCTCCGTCATGACATTAATGACTTGGCAAGGAATTTTATTTGATGAACAAAAGGAAGGAGGTGAATGGAGGTGGCAGGGGAAAGAACGAAAATGAAAATGAAAGGGCAGGGAAATCTATTTATACATACAAGATCCTTCACTAGCAGCTTTTGGGGACCATTCTAATTCATCTTTGAGACAAAATCATTCATATCGCCTGCTCCGAGGCCTTTCGTCCGCTGGATCGGACTCGTCAGGGAGGCAAGGATGGTTGTATCTGTTGTCCCTTGGCATCAAGTAAAGACATACCACAGTCTATAATTCCGTGGAATGGACTTGACTTCCGCTCGTCGAGCTGAGCAGACGTGTTTTTTGTTCCGTCCGCTTGCTCGCCCAGTCACCAGTTCGCAATGGAGTTTACAACTGAACTTGTTTGACCAGCGAGTGAGGGGTGCAGCACTTTGTGTGTGACCTTTGTGATGTGCTATGTGGAGTGTGTGAAAATGAGAATTTCAACATAATATCTGGAGAAAAAAAAATGCAGATTTTCGTATGGATAGGACTCCAGTATGAGCACCCCTGTCACTGAACACTTTGTGAAGACGCGGTCCAAGGGAAAGTGTGCTAGCTCATCTTCAGTTAGGCCTAGTGATATTTCTGGAAGTCCAGAAACCGCGAAAGTGAAACAAATTCAAACTGCACAGAAAAAATCAAGTAAGCGGTCTAATGAAGACGACATGTCTATGCAGGAAAAATTAGAAGAAATAATGACTATTAACTTCAGCTCAGGA
>JAFLJL010016877.1:0-2500 GCA_018398815.1 Conus ventricosus
CCACACACACCACACATACACACATATCTCCTCTCTTTGACCCCGCTCTACAGTCTTTCTTTCCTGTCCCCTTCCTTCATTCAGAAGCACTTCCCTCTTGATCCCGTCCTTCAGTCCTCCCCCGCGCCGTTCCCTTCTTGCTCTCCCCCCCCCCCCCCCCCCCCCCCTTTTGTTCCCTCCCTGTCCTTTCCCTCGCCTCGCCAAACTGTCCTCCACCATTCCAGGACACTAAAACACACACACACACACACACACACACACACACACACACACACACACACACACACAACATACACCACACACCACACACACACGCACACACACACACACACACACACACCACACACACACCACACACACACACACACACAACACACACAGTCACTTCCAATACCTGATCGTCCCCAAAGAAAAAGGCGGGACTGAGCTGGCTGGGAAAAGTGTCCTGTACTTCAGCGTTGGCTGTGTGAGTTATTATGCAGTGACTTGGGGATATAAAGATCCTTTTCTTTTCAACCTCCAGCGACATGCGAGAGGCTTCCTGACGACCTCTCTCTCTCTCTCTCTCTCTCCTCTCTCTCTCTCCTCTCTCTCTCTCTCTCTCTCACCCACACACACACATACACCCTGTCTCCCTCCCCCCGCCTCTTTGAATCTGGACCAAAAAAAACAACAACAACAACAAACACCTCTTCTCTTGGCAATAGACCCGGGTGCGGTATGGTCTTGTGAACGGTGTGCACTCGTCCACATGTGTAATAAATTTGATTATGTAGTGTGCATGTGTGTAAGCGCAGTTGTAGAGAAGTATGAACACCAGTTTATTTATTTGTTATTTTGTTTATTTGTGTAAGTCTGTTACGAAATGTTGGTGTGTATATGTGTGATATTCCTGTGATGTGCTATATATTGAAATATTATGTGTAACGTATAATACAAGCGTTTTTTGTAGTCTCTTTTTCTTTGTACAGCACTGAAACAGATTTCCGGATAGTATAGTATACAAGTATCCATTATCTTTGTTTATCATCATCATCATCATCAAATTATTTTATCTAGCCTTTGGTTATATGTTAAGATGCATTATAGTGTATTTACCATGCTGTACCGTGTGATCATTATCGTCAGAATCTCTTGGAATTCCTCTCTCTCTCTCTCTCTCTCTCTCTCTCTCTCTCTCTCTCTCTCTCTCTCTCTCTCGTTTTGAGAAACGTAAAATGCTTAGTTTGTGGAGAAATTTTTGTTTAACTTTGGATAAAGATGACCGAGTCGCGTTCTGTGTTGCAAGACGTGAATAAAAATCTAAATAAAAGGAAAAAAAGAAAGAACACAATGTTCATTGCTGATGTATTGATTAATTTGTAAAGAGCCAACAGGAATTTTGGGAAACTGTACACAAAATTGCAAGGAGAAGATTTCAATTGTCAACAATATTCGTAACTGAATGGGCGTTCATTTTAGAAGTTTGTTGGAGAAAAATGAAGAAAACATATTAACAGAGAACATAGTGATGAATATGAGGAGGGGGAAATTTCCGTACGAAAGAGCAATATTCGAAAGAAGTGTTGTTTGCAATCAGAAAATTTGAAAAATGGAAAAATCTGCTGGCCTGATGGTTAATTGGTGAATTTTAAAATTTATTTGGCGATTTCCTTTTTGAATTTCTTTAGTGAAGTTGTTTAATTTCCCTTTTCGATAGTGGCGCTTATCCTAACAGCTGGAAAGAATCTATAATTCTACCCTTGTTCAGAAGGGTGATGTTAACAATGTTAATAATATAGAGGTATTTCATTATGCAATATTTGTAGAAAACTTTACAGCTCGGTTATCAATATTTGATTGCAGGAATGGGTAATTAAAAACAATATAATGGAGGCATCAGGCGGGGTTTAAAAGAGGTTATTCTACAATTGATCATGTATTCACCCTGCTGGCTGTTTTCAGAAAAAAATTTGGGTAAAAGAATCAGAAGTTATATGTTGCCTTTGTGGATTTTGAAAAGGCTTTTGATTCGATTTCTCGAAAATTTTTATGGCCTGTTTTGATAAAAACTGGAATTAGGGGTAAGTTGTACAATCCCAAAAAAGAGTTTTGTATAGTGAGGTAAAGGCAAAAATACGATCAGGCCGAAATTATCGGAATTCATCAAGTGTACAAGTGGGTTAAACAAGGAGATGTCTGTAGTCCGATTTTTTTTTCCCTTATTTTTTAATGATTTAGCCTTAGAAATAATTGAAAATGGCCGTCATGGAGTAACTTTTGATCTTTTAGAATTGTTTGTGCTGCTTTTTGCCGATGATTTATTTTTTTCTCGTAACAGTAGTTGGTCTCCAGAGACAACTGAATAATTTGTATTCTGCAGCAGGTAGATTAGAATTAAAGGTTAATTGAATAAGGGACCAATATTGTTGTATTTCGTAAAGGAGGATATTTAGCCCGCACTGAAAAATGGACCTATGGAGGTGAGAGAATACTTGTGATTAATGCTTACAAATACCTT
>JAFLJL010016877.1:5000-25373 GCA_018398815.1 Conus ventricosus
GGAGGGAGATGGAGAGAGAAATAGTTCCTTCTGTACCGCCATCTCTTAACAGGTCTTCTATCGCAAAGATCATACATTCAAATTCATCGAAGTAACTCTTCCGACTGAAAGCAGCTTTTTTTTTTTTTTTTTTTTTTTTTTAAATGCCACGGGAGTACACAAAAAATCTTACCGAGTCGAGAAATCGAGAAAGATGAGGTGGAGAAGAAAAAGAAGATAAAAGAAGAATGCTATTCCGTTTTCAAAAGAACCAGTCTACAAACCGAGTGTTGACGACACCAATAAATATACCCTACTGCCGATATGAAACAACACTGTCCTGTCTTGATATTTCCATTAATCCTTGTACTGCTTGATAGCTTTGGAACCTCCCCAAAAGACAGTGACTGAATATGCATTTTTTAAAGCATTTTAAATGTATTTCTACTGAATTCTAGCTGTAGGTAACACTTAGCAACAGGCAAACCCAACGACTTGTCGAAACGCACTAGGCTACAAGGCTGTCCTGCGTTTCTTGTAGTAGTGACGATTTTATTTTTTTTTTTTTTTTAATAATTAACATACAAACAACAAACGAAGGCTGTTCAGTGCGTCTCCAAGGGCATTTCAAGACACAGACCACATCAACGATGGAAATTAGATCTACAGGCTAGCGTTCGCCTTGTGTTTTGGAACTGTCAACAGTGCGTTTTTGGCGAGAAAAGAAAAGTCGCTCAACAGAGTGACCGAAATCGTTCAACACGTGGACATGCTCCAGATTTCGCAGAGAAGACTGGGTAGGTAGGCTAATAACAAAAACTCCCTGGCTTCGCGGAAATCACTCACTGACTTAGTCACCAGTTTTTTTGGTGACGTATTGGGCAAGATCGAATGCAAAATTAGATCGAGCAACCAACTCGTTCGATTTAAATACTCCTAACGACGTATTCAGAAGTTCATCAATGCAAAGTATATAGCTGATCACTTCCATTATCCTAAAGACAAGGTGAAAATGCCCTACTTTGTTGTCTCGTAATGGCCTTGATCGGAAAAACAATCAAGGTTGTTGTTTTTTTTGGTGTGGTTTTTTAAATTGTCACAACACGTGACACATCCCGTCAAACAGACGCAAACCTTTCCAGACTCGAGACCAATTCTAAAGGCAGGAGGTCAAACAGAAATCTTTTTTTCTGATTATTTACCGATCTAATACCCGCCGCTCGCCCTGCACTAAAAATAGGAACAACCCCTCTGATTTGGTATTAAGAACTGTCGGATTCATACTTATTTCGGATTATAGCACGTAAACAGTTTCACCAAGGCAGCAAAAGTTATCTTCCGTGCTTGTCCCTAAACTGCGCTTCCTCGGGGGGGGGGGGGGGGGGTGCTTCACGTTAAAAAAAAAAAAATCCGTTAAAAAAATGTGGCGAATTCAAAGACCATGTTCATATCGCTGTAAACCTATAGAGGATCCACCGAAAATCTAGACCAGTGATCCCCAGGCTGAACGCAAACGTGCCAAAATCCAAATCTAATCATCAAAATGAAATCAGGCTGCATTCGGAGAGCGAAACTGTCGACAAGCCGAGCAGATCTAGATTCGTCCTCTGATCCTTGTCAGCGGTAAGTATCCAAATCAACAGTAATAGGTTCTTTGGAAGAGGGAGGGAGGGGGGGGGCACCTTTAACTTTCCGACTTTATTCATTTATTTATTTCTATTATTTTATACTATTTTTATAATTTATTTATTTATTTTATTTTACTTTATTTTTATTTTTATTATTATTTTTTTTTTTTTTATTTTTGGGGGGGGGGGGGGGGGGGGGGGGGGGGGGGGGGGGGGGAGTTGCTGAACAAAGCCGTATTCGCCCGTATTAATCTTAATCCACAGCGAAATTTTAAACCCAGAGTTTATCCTTGGCCACATCCACTTTTCATCAAGTTCCGTGACAATCGGTTCAGTACTAAATCCTTGCTACGACGGACGAACAAACAAACAAAAGGACGAATGTGGACATAACCTTTCTGGGAAGTAATGACATTGCCGCCGTTGTCTACTGTCAGTCTTTCATACGCGCCAGTTCGTGTGTAGAAGGCTGCGTCTATAATGGCGAGTCTTCACAAAATACAGACCCTGACTATGAATGAGTTCAAGTCTGAACAAACTACGCAAATACTGTTAAATTTATTGATTTTGTTTAACGACTACATACATCAGACATTTCGATGAACATGCGCTCGCACTGCACAGCAACCACACAACACACACACACACACACACACACACACACACACACACACACACACACGCACATACACACACATAACACACACACACACTCTCTCTCTCACACACGACACACCACACACACACACACACACACACACAGCACACACACACACACACACACATACACGCGCGCGCGCGCGCACGTCGGTGATATTTCCAAAGTAATACAAAAAATAACTATAACAAAACTGCACTGGATAAATTTGTCTACAGTAAACAGACAAACAGAGCGAGAGAGAGAGAGAGAGACAGAGAGAGAGAGAGAGAGAGAGAGATAGAGAGAAGAGAGAAAGGAACAAAAGAAAATATAACAGACGGGAGACAGAACTACACGTCCCGAAATGTAACTCTAAGGCGACAATGAAAAACAAAAAAGTTTCAACTGTCACGTTTATTCACATAGACATGGAGAGATGCAATGCTTGCGTGTTTGCGCACCTCGTAGCCTTTAAGGTGGGGAACGGTGTACAAGCCTCAGTGGAGGCATCGGGAAAGCACAGGGCGGAAGTGATGCGTACGTGACATGGTGTGTTGTGTGGTGGGTGGTGTGTGTGAAGTGATATATGTGTGCCCGTGTTTCGGCATAACCCGACAAAAAATCGGTGTGCCCGCCTCTTCACAATGTAAGTTTGTTTCAGAACTTCCCTGCGCCCGGCTTAGTCAAGCATTTTGTTCGAGTTGGGAACTGGCTCGAACACGGCTGGGTATAAAATCGTTTCATAACAACGCCTAGAATGCCAAAATGACATACAGCGAGAGAATGTACGATCAAACGAGCATGTGAAACAGGTATGGATCCAGACAGCGACTAAACCAACAAACTGTGTGTGTGTGTGTGGGGGGGGGGGGGGGGGGGGGGGGGGGGGGGGGGGGGGGGGGGGGGGGGGGGGGGGGGGGGGGGGGAGGGGGGGGGAGGGGGGGGGGGGGGGGGGGGAGAGGGGGGGGGGAGGAGGGAGACTCCCCCACCAATTCTCACGCTGACTTCCCTCTTGAAAATGCATAGCGCATTGTCTTAACGTATTGTGTGGTAACACTCTTGTTGGCACACTTGCGCACGGAAAACAAGAAACCCAAACAAAAGGAAAACGCCGCACGTGATTATACCGTGTTTGACACTCACGGCGTCACGGGGGCGTTTGCTTCGTTGGTAAGACTTAATTCGTCTTACTATCTCATCCACTGAGGTACCCTCTCCCGCTTGCATCTACCCTTGGCACACTACCCCTTCCCGTACTTTCCCTCCGTCATATACGTCTGTCGTCTTCCCTTCCCCCCCCCCCCCCCCCCCCCCCCCCCCCCCCCCCCCCCCACCTGCCTTGGACTTTTTGTAGAGGAGTCGAAGTGAGTAGGACAACCCCGAACACTGACACACTTCCTTGGATTAGAAAATGAACTAATACCCATTTGTTGAGGCACTTTTTAGTTTCTTTTCATCATAAGCTCACTGCGTATCGGACTCCCAGTCATATTTGCAGTGCCTATTGCGAGCACTATCGGGGAACAAAAACGACATTTCACAATGTTTTTTTTTTCGGCCAGCCCCGTTGAGGGAAAAGAAGTAAAAGAAAAAAAGATATATCATCCATCCATCTATCTATAAAACCCCACCCCCCCCCCCCATATTATATATAATATATTGAATTATAAACAAAGCTTGCTCTTATGTCATAGATTGAAGAAATAAGGGGGGGGGGGGGGGGGGGGGGGGGGGGGGGATACCCATTCAACACCTGCAGTGGCAGATGATTCTGCTAACTAACAGTATGGTGCCTTGAGTGGGTGGAATGGGGAAAAAATAAAATAAATGCAAGACATAAAACAAGCTTTGTTATAATTCAATATTCTTGCAGTCCATGCAACACCAAGCCAGCTCTGTAAGTTGACTGGATTGGTGCTCGTTACTTATCCAGGAATTTATACTTTGTTTATATATATAGAATTTTATAATATATAGAATTTATTAAATATATATATAAATATATATATATATAAGAAAATCATCTAACTGCACACAAAACACATACAAACCATGTGGTTACATGCACACTGCAGCATGAAACAGCTCGTGTTCACTTCACACTGGACAATGTATACTGTCTTACTACGTAGTTTTACAGATTTAAAAAAAAAAAAAAAAAAAAAAAAAGCAGGCTCCCCCGCCATAGAAATAACGCGAAAAAAAAAAGCTGCAAAACAGTTAACTGGACGAAAAAAAAAAAGACCAGAAATGACCCACAAAGCCAAGAAACGTCAGTGAAGAAAGGGAAAAAATATTTGCAAGGCACTGTCAGAGAGAGAGAGAGAGAGAGAGAGAGCGAGAGAGTGAGGAGGGAGAGAGAAAGCTAGAAGAGAGAGAAAAAGAAGAGAGAGATGAGAGAGAGGGGTGGGGGGAGGGAGAGAGTGACCGGAGAGAGAGAATTGCCATTACAGACGCACCAGAAGAAGAGATGCAGTCTGCAACAATACAGTTCCCCCGGCATTAGCACGCGGGCGGCTTATCTGACCTTATGCACTGGGCCCTGATGGAAAGATTACCCCGTCCTGTTGCTTTCATTTCCAAAAAGACTCAAAACAGAACGGATGGCGGAAGAGACAATTGAAACCGGAGACCGATGCTGGCTCCAACAAATATACATGAATATAACATCGTTAGTGAACTATAGATCCACGCTGGAAGGAAAGCATTTAACTCGCAGGGATGACCACCAAAACAAGGATGGTATAAACGGGGACGTACTCACCAACATATTTCACAATGGAACCCTGAAAAATGGGCGAGTGTTTTACTTGCTAGAGGGAGTATGAAAAGGTGTCTGGCGAAGAGAATAAAACATCACACGCCAAAGCCGAGTCACATGAGAACGATTAAACAAACAAACATGGATGCCCACTCCTGGCTACAGCTCTCTCTGGCAAGCCTTTGCGATCCGATCACTCTGCTTTTAATAACGCATGTCGTCAATAGGTTTTATATTTCGCCCGCACCTCCTGCCTTCCTACAGCACAACTGTTGTTCATTGCCCTTGTAAGATGACTTTTAGAGGGGAACAGTGTGGATTTTTCACCTCATTTGTTGTATAAAAGAAAATGTAATAAGGGCATGGAGAAGAAGGTGACTGCGGATATGTGTAATTTGTTTGTTTACCTTTTGCTGGCGTTGGACTTTTTTTATATTATACGCTGTGAAATTTGAAGTAACCAAACACCTTTTCGGACAACGTGGATTTTTGACCGGTAAAAATATTTGCCTGTCGACCGGAGAAGTTTTCTTTTGGCCTGTACATTACTTAAGCACAAGCTGAAGGCTCGTGTGGAAGAATCAGGACTCTCATAAGCTGCAACGTCCGCCTTGAGAATTCAGAAGTAACTCACCACGATGACACGATAATGATGGAAACGAATAGCCGACGAGGACGAGGAATGTCTCCCCAGTGCAAAGGCTTAATACCCGTACATGCATCAAGCGAGGACTCACGACCCGACCCACTTCTAAGACCTACGTAGGATTCAGCAGCCCTGAACGGAACTACGCACTCGCAATGCGAGGGATTGTGGTAAAAGTGCAGCCTCGCCTTTGGTTGTCTCTTTAAAACGGGGTCACTCCTTCTACCTCCCCCCACCAACTCATCCGTCCAGAATCCTTTTTCCTTCTGTTGCGCAGCCCCCACCCACCTCCCCTCCCCTTCCTATCTAATCCACACACTTTATCAATTATGCATGTCGCAGATCTGCTGCAAAAAGCCATCGACCGGTACTTCAGTGAGCAATAGTTTGTCTGCTTACCTTACCTTTATTTTGTTTTGTTTTGCCTTTTTCTTAACCGTCTGTTACCAGTTCTACGTCTTAAAAAAAAATTACCTCCCCTAATTTTTTCCTCCTTTTTTTTATTTTTTTTTAACCTTCTACATTTTCTACCCGTGAAAATGCAGCCAAACAAGCACAAGCGTAAAAAGGAAAGTTCTGAACGCATAATAAAGCATGGAAACACATTGCCTGTCTGAATACACCAAAAGGTCAACGGTAATTGCGTTTGAAACAAAACAAAGTGGTGAAATGAACACGCTGTGTCAAAGTCATATACAAAACGTGCACTGCTGAAGACACAAATAGATTCAACTAATGTTCACTGAACAACCATGGACAAAAGTGCCGCAAGACTAGTTTTAAAAAGATACTGCTTACGCAGCACATACTCGTAGTAAAAAGTAGTTCAGGCTGGGCATACAATAACTTAATGCAGACTCAATACCGCTATGTACACGAATTCAGCAGCTGTTTGATTATATGCTACAAAAAGTGGCGGCTGAGCATCACATCAGTAAAAAGTAATGTTAGCTGATCGACACATTCGGAAAAGTAATACTGGTTTAAACTAACACCATAGTAGAAAGTAATACTTGCTAAACAAAACAGATTGTAGTGGAAAGTATACGGCTAAATAACAGATGTAGTAGAAAGTAATACCGCTAAATAACAGATGTAGTAAAAGCAATACTGGGCCGAACACAGATGTATAGCAGTAATACTGCTGAACAACAGATGAAGTAAGAAATAATACTGGCCTGAACGAAAAACGTTTTGTAAAAAAGTAATACTGGCTAACGGACACGTGTTGTAAAAAGTAATACAGGCTGAACGAACACATGGTAGTTGAAGAAAATTAAAGCAACCCCCCACTATGAGTCGAGCTTTCCGAGACAAGCCCAACCATCAGTGCCGGTTGTTTTATTGTCCATTTGGTCAACACCTGGAAAGAGCAGTGATGAAAACAACGCCTATGAAGCACATGTTAATCAAAGTATCCAGATACAGACTGCACCTTCAGTATGAGAAGTTTCACTACACCTGGAGTATCAGGTCATCACAGTGGGAACAGGCGCATGTTCATCTCACCTGCGAATCATCGAGTGGCGAGTCATGCAAGACCATATAAAACTCAACGCTGTTTGTTTGTTTTGGATTTGTTTTATCTTACTCAGAAAAATCTCCTAAGGACTTTTGACAATTTAAAACTGGTTGAGTCTACCACTTGACGATAATTTGAACCAAAGTATCAGAGATTAAGTGCACAATTAATGACAAACTCGCAAAGTTTCGAGTAATTGTTAGTGGTAAACATTTATTTATGGTTTTGCCATTCCAAGAAAGAGTAATAATTCATTCACCATCTAAGGGCACATTCATGTCCTAACGACACGTACATTTGTTGTTGAACAAAACTTCAGTGACAGACACACGTTGTAAAATTAAGTCATCCTATTATTTCATCACGTAGACTTAGACAGGAGTCCCAACCTCCAACGTCGGCCTCGTTCCTAGGATCTCTGTTTGCCTGTGTCCAGTCATCCCTCGGACAATTAGTTAATTGAGGTCTTCCATATCTCCCTTTGAGACGAAATGAAGCGACGTTTTCTTTCAAGGTCGCTCCGGAGTTGTTGCAACGCAGGATCTTTCAGTTTGTCAAAGTTCCAAGTGGAGACGGCTGTTTTTCTACTCTGTTGTTCTTTTCACGTACGTTCAAGACATCATGACAAGGTCCGAGCTCAGTACCAACGTCTCGGCTCATTGGAAGAATCCTTCCTTTTGGCCCTTGAGATGCCATACCGTTTCTGTTTCTTGACAACAGCAGGGTCTAATTGGCGGCAATACTGACTTGTGGGGAGCGCCCATGTCCCATGGTCGAAATGCTTTAAGCTAACGGGTGTTTCTCAAGAACTAAGCCTTCCATCACTGGCAACTTGTAGCAACAAGCGTAGACTACAAACATTGTCGTTCTCCTGACAATAGGGCCGCAAAAAATCGCATTCTAAGATCAGTTATCATTTGTTTCGGACATATTGTTTTTATTTAAGATAACTGTTTAGCTAAGAATACAGTTAATGGTTAAGTGTCCATCGGTCCCCAAGGTTCCCACTTAGCAACGTTTTGCCTGCGAGACTGAAGCTTTCTCAGGCTGACTTATAGTGTGGCAAACTTCGATTCTCGCACCCTCCCCCCTGCATTCTTTCCTTCTTTCCTTTAAGTACTTTACCTCTATCCTCCCCTTTTTTCGTCGAATCCTTTCTCTGGGCTCCTATTTTCAGTTTCCTTATTTTCTCGGTACTGCCTCCCCCCCCCCCACCCCACCCCCCCCCCTCTCTCTCTCTCTCTCTCTCTCCCTCTCGCTCTCGATTCCCCTCTTCTGTACTCCATTCGCCCATCCCGCACTGATTTCTCCCTTTCTCCGCCCCCCCTTTTACTGCCCCCCACCTCCCTCACCCCCTTCCCCCTCACTTCGAGCTTTCCTTTTTCTTTTATCCCCCCCCCCCCCCCACACCGAACACAGTTTTTTTTCCTCCCCTGCCTTTCTTCCTCCTTTCCTGGATGTATCAGAGAGAGACAGATAGAGAGACAGAGGCAGAGACAGATAGACAGAGAGATACAGATTGGATGATAGACATTAGATAAGAAGAACCAGATCGATCGATAGATAGACAGACATCCAGATGTAGACAAGACAGACAGAAAAAGAATCAATAATTGCCCTTAACACCAGGTCGAAGGGGAGGGGAGGTGGGGGGGGGGGGGGGGGGGGGGGGGAAGAACTGTTAAGAACGATTTTGACAGTCAGGACCTCCCACCGTTCTCTGTCCTCAGTCCATCGCGACAGGCTGAAGTTCCAGTCGGCTACGCTTCTACCAAGACCTTTCTCTGGTCTGTCTGTGGGAAGCGTTCCACCCGCGCAGCAACCCTGCAGGTGCTCTTACACACAAGGAAACAAGCCTGATTATGCCCTTACATATCACAAACCTCCTCGACATGACCCTAATCCACAAGCTTGATACGAAAGATTGAAGCAAAGACGGCGCTTGTTGCCTCCATATCATGACGTACTCAAAAAACGACCCTAAACCCACTGAGTATATAGGCATATTCGGCTCTTGAAGGGCACTCAAAAAAAAAAAAAAATTACTTGACGTCATCTCAGGTTTGCTAAAATTTGGCTACTGGAAGGATCTTCTAAACTTCATTATCGTTCCTCACAGCTCTGAATTAGACCACCAAAAAAAAATCAGAGTCAGCATGTTATCATTGACAAATGTGGTCCAATTAATCAGAAAAAGAACAATAATGAACATCTGTCGTATTCCGATTACGGTGGTGTTCTGTTTTGCATTGGGTTATTTTTGAGCACGTGTAATATTCGCTTTTTATAATCATCTACCAGCTATAAAGGAAAAACACTTTCGGTCAAACGTATTATGTTGTTTTTTCCCATTCGCTTCTTATTTGAAATTGAACCCACACCACAATTGTCAGTTTCATCATAGCGATGGCCTGATACGGTAACGGACAATAACAAAACAGCCTATCAACAAAACTTATTTATGGAACGGAGCTTCTTCTCAGATTTCAATGAGAAAATTAACAATATATCAAAGGGGCCCACTTCTTTTGTTGTAATACTGCCAAAATATCATGTTTATTGTTAGGTTTCCATAGATATCTCTCCAGCACGACTGGCAGTCTCTGATTATCTTCAGCGCGAGCTGAGTCTCCCGCAAAATCAGACTCAGTCCTCGCGTTTTTAAACGCTCTGCCATTGCCGTCGCAGGAACAACATTTCCTATTCGACTGTTTCTGTTAAAGCTAACAGAAATTAAAAAGGGGTCAGACAATAAACAAACCCTAAATATACCCAAACCGTCTGAAAGTGTATTTTGTATTAAAGTGGTTGTGTGCGTGTGTGTGTGTGTGTGTGTGTGTTGTGTTGTAGTGGTGTGTGTGTGTGTGAGAGCGAGAGAGAGAGAGAGAGAGCGAGAGAGAGAGAGAATGAGAGAGGCAGACAACAGACAGACAGAGACAGACAGACAGCCAGACAGAATAAGTACGAAAGATATGTATATAACTCCAGCCAGAAAAATAATATGATTGGTAAGAGCAGCCCTATGCACGCACAAAAAGTTATTATATTACCTATTAAACACGACAGCATGTGATCCCTTTACAGTTCAATATCAAATACGGGTTTACCTTTTGTAGCAACACATACCCGCACACTGATCAAGTATGTAGTTACGGAGTCAAGGGGAGGATAGGGTTAAGTAGAGTGGATGAAGCAGAAGAGAGTTTAAAGTGTAAAAACCATACCCTCGCTCACAGCGAAAGAACCGTCGAATTCTGTCGTGTGAACAGGACCCTAATACGGGGCTGTCTAAAATCGACTTTGTCCCCTTGGTCAGCTGATCAGCAAAAGTAATCTGAACTGGGGCCTTTCACTCCCCCCCCCCTGCCCCCTCCCCCCCCCCCCCCCCCCCCCCCCCCCCCCCCCCTCCGCCATCCCCAATGAACAAAACTAATAATACGACCAATAATTCCTTCGGTATTCTTGGGAATAAAATCGCAACCAACGAAGCCCCCCCCCCCCCCCCCCCCTCCAAAAAGAAAAAAAAAGAAAGAAAAAAAAGAAAAGAAAATAAAAGAAAAGAAAAGAAAAGAAAAAAAAGCAAAAAAAGAAAAGCAGGCAGCAGAAGGCAAATAGGAAAACGGGTATACAAAACGATTTTAAAGAAATAAAATAAGTAAAAAATAAGTAAAGAATATACATGCATGTTATATTTCACTTCACCCACATACGCAGCATCTACAATATTCCAGATAATGCACACAAATATGTGTGCGGGATGCGCTGCATATAGTGCTTATCACGTCACTTGTGCTCACACAAAACACATTCATCCAACCCATCCCATTCTCTGTCCTCTCTCTCTCTCTCTCTCATCTCTCTCTCTCTCTCTCTCTCCTCCTCTCTCTCTCTCTGGTGTCTCACACACACACCCACACACACACACACACTCCCAAACACAATACCACAATGACACACAAACGCGCTCGCGCACGCGCCGCGCGCGCGCGCGCGCACACACACACACAACCACACACACAACACACACACACATACTACGCGCCGCGCGCGCACAACACACAAACACGACTTTGCGGGTGCAAGGTGTGACCGGCCACCGTTGACGGCATTCCACTCTAATAAATGGGGTTCACTGAGGCAGTGATAAGCATGTGTCACATGACAGCCTAAGAAATGATTAAATGAGACAAAAACTAAAACAAGAGAGAGAGAAGAGTATAGGAGAGGGGGGGGGGGGGGCGGGCGGGAGAGGATGCCGATATTGACGTAATCTTCATTCAAAGGTTAACTGATTTACAAGCAAAGTTACAGAAACTGCACTGAGAGAGAGAGAGAGAGAGAGAGAGAGAGAGAGAGAGGTTTACTGATTTAAAACAAAGTTACAGAAAACTGTGCACTGGAGAGAGAGAGAGAGAGGAGAGAGAGAGCGAGAGAAGAGAGAGAGAGAGAGAGAGAGAGGGATGGAGAGGGGGGGTAACTCACAATAATTCCCAACAGCAATGACAGCGAGAAATAACCAACGAACAAGAAGGTCTCCCCAATGAAGCGTACTTCTTCTTCCGCCCCATGTCAACTCTTCTTCTTCAACTCTCAGCCCTCACAAACTAAACCAATCTTTTGGATCTAAGAACGTACCACCACTGACCCCCCGACCTACCAGATCACTCACCCCCGTACTAAAAAAAAAAAAACTACTCATGAAATCGAAAAGTCCCACCACCCCCAAACTTTAAAACACTACCCTTTCCCACCGAGACGACCTAAATTCTTTGTCGTCTGCCCCCCCTTTTACGTTCAAAAAGAGGCGACGACGAAAACTCGAAACTTCTCGTGGAGAGCTCCGCGAAGCGTAAAAGGAAGCGTAGAGGAAGGAGAGTTCCGCTTGCCTACCCTGTCGCCTGTCTAACGAGTCGGAATATGTCCTGTCACCCCGCAAAGTTCAGCCGTCAGCTGAACACACACCTCGACAGTCCCATTTTTTCTTCGGCTCCAACGAGAGGGAACGGGACGACTTTTTTCCTGATCCCCTTGAACACCGACACACAGTAACGCACACAAACACACGTACACGTGTGTGTGTGTGTGTGTGTGTGTGTGGTTGGGGGGGGGGGGGGGGGGGTGGAGTGAGAGAGAGAGAGAAGAGAGAGAGAGAGAGAGAGAGAGAAGAGAGAGAGCAGAAAAAAGTGGAGAGGTTGAAGTATAGAAGAACTGGAGCGAAGATCAGGGAGAGAGAGGGCAGGGATGTTCTCTCTTGCACCCATCTGTTTTCCATTTTTTGTCAAACAAACGCTGACAAATTGAACATTGCGGAAAGAAACTCAGTTGATTTTAAAACGAAAAAACAAACAAAAAAAAAACCGTAGTTCTGGAAAGAACTATTAGACTGCATTTTTTAATTTTATTTGTCCATCTTGGAGAATAGTGTACATGGAGGAGGAGATGGATTGTTATGAGTGTGAGGAGAGAGAGAGAGAGAGAGAGAGAGAGAGAGGAGAAGAGAGAGAGAGAGAGAGATGGGGGGGGGGGGGGGGGTGGACCGGGAAAACCAGACAGACGGTAACGACGGATAAACAGTTGAGTACAGACAGGACAGACGATACAAAAGAGGAAACGGACACACTGACAGTACAGACTGACAGAGCGATATAAAAGAGGAAACGGACACACTGACAGTACAGACTGACAGAGCGATATAAAAGAGGGAAACGGACACACTGACAGTACAGACTGACAGAGCGATATAAAGAGGAAACGGACACACTGACAGTACAGACTGACAGAGCGATATAAAAGAGGAAACGGACACACTGACAGTACAGACTGACAGAGCGATATAAAAGAGGAAACGGACACACTGACAGTCGACCACTTTCTTCAAATATGTAGAATTGATATGATACGTTAACGTCATGACCAAAATTGTATAATTCTGTTTTGGGACCTCCACCTCTAGACCGCGAATGTGTGTGCAGCGTTACAGGTGAGATGGGAACTTTCCACCTTCGTTGATTTGTTCATGTTGCATGATGAGCGACGGATATGAACAAAGATGTATTATGCTGTCACTGTTCATCCATTAATTTGCTCTCTCTCTCTCTCTCTCTCTCTCTCTCTCTCTCTCTCTCTCTCTCGCTCTCTCTCTCTCTCTCTCTCTCTCTCTCTCTCTCTCTCTCTCTCTCTCTCTCTCTTCTCAGCCACACACAAGGGGGGTTATGTGGCAGCCCAAGAACTGCAATTGACAGGCACTATCAGTGTGTCGCAGGGTCATCGGGAGACAACCCGCTGGAGTTGTCCCGACACTGTTGGCAAATCACTTTGTCAACCATGCCCGTTCCGATCAAGCAAAATGCAAGACATTGCATACTAAGGCCGTTACTGATGACCACAGTTGCTCAGTCGTGGAGCCAGCGTGTAATGAGGTCCCCGTCCGAAGAAGCCCACCACATCCCCGTCCAACGGCAGTCCCCCAGAACTATATCCGATATCGCTGACGTCAACATGACGTCAACATGACGTCATCACGGGCACGAGTTTGACGATGAAAATCAGACTGGGGTCACCGCGACAGCAGGGCATACAGAACAGTTAAAAGAAACTTATTACTCTGTCGAACGAAGAAACAAATTACACGACAAAAACACGACGCGTGTCGACCTCTTTGGTCTTCTTCAGGCAAGACGGACAACATTCAGGACAACGACAAGGAAGAACGAACAATCACTCATCTCTCCCAAAATTGGGGCGCAAAATGGATGTGAGACAAGAGCCACATCAATATTGCAGATCTTCTTGTCAAATGACGGGTCAGTAAGGGTGAAGACGACGAAGACGATGTCAAGGAATATGCAATCTGGTCTTAGACTACGCTGCAGAGCTGTACTCTCCCCGCTTCCTTTCTTCCTTTCTTAACGCCAGCCAAGCTTTTAAGAGATGCAATGGTCATGAAAGCTGAACAACACTTTCAAAGACACATCCACCACATGGATGAAATTCGATAGTGTGGTTCAGACACTCCAATGGACCGTAGCACATTCGAATCCGGGTAGGAGTCAGCCCGGGCAGAAAAATGCCACAAACAGACGTCTCTGTAGAGACTCGAACCCACGTCCTTACAGTCTGCAAGTCCGCGATGTTAACCGCTCAATCACGGGAGAGCTTGTCCATTCGTTCTTGAAGGTTTCCCGTGAAACAAAAACTCCCTATGTTGTGTATTAGATCGGGAAGCTTAAGTTCAGTAAAATTTTTGTTAAACTGTACTTCTTTGCTTCAAACAATGATAAAGCAGATGTAGATACATAGACGTAGAAAAAAAATGAATTAGTAAGGAATGATCTTGACAGAGACATGAATACTTCTCTCTCTCTCTCTCTCTCTCTCTCTCTCTCTCTCTCTCTCTCTGTGTGTGTGTGTGTGTGTGTGTGTGTGTGTGTGTGTGTGTGGAGAGAGAGAGAGAGAGAGAGAGAGAGAGAGAGAGAGAGAGAGAGGTTTTCTTTTATAAGGTTTCTCGCACTTTTTAGATGACAGCAAGTAGAGAATTTTAACTTTTCTATTTCTCCCAGTGAGTCTCTCTCTCTCTCTCTCTCTCTCTCTCTTTTCTCTCTCTCTCTCTCTCTCTCTCTCTCTGTCGAAGAGAAAGCAGGTAGACAAAAAGTTGTTTCGTCAAGAAATGGATTTAATTAGAACTTACGTATATCAACAAGAGCTGAAGAAACAAAACGTCCACAACATCTGTGTACTGAGAGAGTGCGGAGCGCATTCAGTTTTCTCTGACAGTGGGAATCACGTGCACCCACAGGCCTGCCTGTCGTGGCTGAAGCTGCTTGGGAGCTCCAGTCAAGGACCCAACCTCCACCCATCATACACAACAGAGAGAGACGTCATGATCCTAACAGAGTCAAATTCTTAGCTCCAGTCAAGAACCTGACCCCCACCCATCATACACAACAGAGACGTCATGATCCTAACAGAGTCAAATGCTTAGCTCCAGTCAAGAACCTGACCCCCCACCCCTCATACACAACAGAGACGTCATGATCCTAACAGAGTCAAATTCTTAGCTCCAGTCAAGAACCTGACCCCCCACCCATCATACACAACAGAGACGTCATGATCCTAACAGAGTCAAATTCTTAGCTCCAGTCAAGAACCCGACCCCCCACCCATCATACACAACAGAGACGTCATGATCCTAACAACAGAGTCAAATTCTTAGCTCCAGTCAAGAACCTGACCCCCCACCCATCATACACAACAGAGACGTCATGATCCTAACAACAGAGTCAAATTCTTAGCTCCAGTCAAGAACCTGACCCCACACCATCATACACAACAGAGACGTCATGATCCTAACAACAGAGTCAAATTCTTAGCTCCAGTCAAGGAACTGACCCTCCACCCATCATACACAACAGAGACGTCATGATCCTAACAGAGTCAAATGTTTACAATCACTGGTGGAAACATCACAACCCGATGCTTTGGAAGGATGTTAGCGAAGGTTTATGGAGGAAATTAGACTGAAAGACAGGAACTAGAAATAAGCTAGTCACAAAAGTTATGGGCCAGACAGAAAAACTCTCACCAAAATAAAACGACATAACGCACAGGAAAACAGCTTATACGTATTTTATTTCATGTCTTTAGCTTTCATGTCAATGCCATTGCAATTGTGTCAATTCAATTTTTCTGGACAAAATCAAGGATGAAACATCATAACCCCTCTTTTTGAAAATCACAAAATTGACAATTCACAAGAAAGTTTATTGAAAAGCTTCAGTAGTGCGTATGTCCGCCATTTGCACCCACACATTCCACGCATCTAGGCCTCGTGGACTGGATCAGAGTCACAAGGGTCTGTTGAGGCATGGCGTTCCACTCCTGCAGCAGAAATTGGAACAGTTGGTGGAGGTCAACAGGAGGAGGGTGGTTGTCGTGGACGCGGCGTTCCAGATGGTCCCAAAAGTTCTCAATAGGGTTCAAATCAGGCGAACGCGATGGCCAGTCCAGTCGTGGAACCTGCTGCTGCCTCAGGTAGTCGTTCACCACACGGGCGCGGTGTGGAGTGGCGTTGTCGTCCATGAGGGTGGCACCGGGTCCCATGGCTTGCAGAGTGGGGATAATCAACGGCCTCACGATTTCATCTCTGTACCTTACGCCAGTAAGTCTGCCTGGCACAAGGTGAAGGGGTGTCCTGCCATGAAGGTGGATGCCTCCCCATACCATCAGGGAGCCGCCTCCATAGCGATCGTGCTCACGAACACAGCCATCAGCAAGCCTCTCCCTGGACGACGCCAGACGCGTACCCGGCCATCATTTCGGGACAGGGAGAATCTTGACTCATCGGTGAAGAGGATGGTGCTCCATTGCTGCCTCGTCCATCGCTGATGACGTCGACACCACCTTCTTCTGGCCTGTCGATGGTGCTGTGTTAGTGGGAGACGGACGGCGGGCCTTCTTGAGCGGAGGTTGAAACTGTGAAGGCGACCTCGGACGGTCTGGCGACTTACGTTGATGTTAGTCGTTCTTCTCAGCTCCTGTCTCAGAGTGGTTGCATTGATGGTTCTGCTGCGGACTGCTGTCAGCATCAAGTAGCGATCGTCTTGCCCGTTGGTGATTCTTGGCCGCCCTGAGCGTGGTCGTTCCTCGGCTCTTCCAGTGTCTTGGTATCGCTGATGAAGGCGTTGAATGACTGAGTGGCTCACTCCCAGACGTCTTGCCACCTCTCTTCCAGAAATGCCATCTTGGAGCCATCCCAGAGCCCGGCCGCGATCTAGTGTTGACAGTTTTCGTCTTGGAGGAATGGTTATTGCAGCCCCGATTAGCGGTCATTTTATACCCACCGCAGGCAAATTGTCATTGAAAAGTGTTCAACATAGGCAGGCCTTGCACGTGCACTGTGCCGATTTCTCAATTCAAAACTGCTGTGTAATCTGCGCCTGGCCAAACTTCATGCATTATTCACGGATTTTTGGTGTTTTGGCTGAGCGCATATTCTCGACCCGAAAAATGCGTCGTCTGAAAGATTATTTCGGTCATACAGTGTGGTGTGTGAGCTGTCAGAATAGCTCAGAATGAAACACGCTGCGCTTTGTTTTACGAGCATTCAGACCCATTACTTAGAGTACCCCAAAATCTAAGGCGGCCCTTAACTTTTTGTGACTAGCTTATGTTGCACAAAAGGCTGTCTGAATCTACTGATCGGGGGAATGAAAGCTATGAAGAAGTCGTACCTAAGCCTCCATGGACGCAGTGTCAGTTCACAAAGGGAGATCTGATTGTTAGAAGCCTTCGCGCGTGTACCAGATTGAGAGACCGAATGCCATCTTGACCGTAATGCTCCATGGTTGGACGCCTGTGGTCGTTGAAGATTGATCAGTGTATCTGGTGTTTTGGATGTTGCTGCAAGACCTAATGTCTATGACTCGGATTTTTCTTTCCAGATCCGTGGTGAGAGTTCCCATGTCTGGCATGCATTCATAGTGATGGGTCGGAGCCTGATCTCGCGTGCTATGGAAATCTTATTGTCCTCCCACACAGGGTTCAGTCTGGACAGTGCTCACCTTGTCTTTGCTGCCCTTGGGAGCATTTCTGGTGTAGATCCCTCACGGCTGACGATGGAGCCCAGGCCAGTGAACTATCCAACAGTTCTTACCTGCTGTCCATGGTCAGGTCTATCAGTGGACATGGTGGTTAATGTGATCGGCCATCACCGTGGCTATCCAACTCATATCTTCTCAGTGGACATGGTGGTTAATGTGATCGGCCATCACCGTGGCTATCCAACTCATATCTTCTCAGTGGACATGGTGGTTAATGTGATCGGCCATCACCGTGGCTGTCCAACTCATATCTTCTCAGTGGACATGGGGGTTAATGTGATTGGCCATCAATGTGGCTATCCAATCATATCTCTTGCCGTCTGACTCTAGCGTCACATTCTGTGAACTGTTTTTTTCCCGTACTAATTACGCCCCTCCCTCCACCCCCACCCCCTATCTCTCCCCAAACGTTTCCCATCATTCCCTGCGCCAGTGCACAATCCATCCATTCGTGCACCATGTCTTTTATTGTAAACACTTTTACTCAGATGCTAACTCCTCTGTGATAGATTCAGTTTTGCTTCTGTCGTCTTCTGTCGTATTTCGTTGAGCGTTGTTGTTGATTTTCTGATGCAATTGTCTGTGATACAATGTCCTTGAGTATGATTGCTATCAGTTGGACTCTCAGCTCTGTCGTTTGCCACCCATGTGTGCAGAATTGAATGTCACCGTCGTCAGCGTCGTCCCGTTGGCTGGAGAGGGGGGGAAGGAAGGGGGAAGGGAGGGGGGAGGGGGAAGGAGGCACACACTCAATCTTTGTGAGACAAGAAAGGGTAAAAAAATGGGCAAACAGCTGGATTGATCCCCCTTGAGGTTTTCCCAAACGAAACGTGTAAAGTACGTGAGGGACTGACTGACATGATGAACAAACATATCCGAAAGCTGGGGAAACGTTTTCCGGGGTCGGGACGATACCTTCTCAGCAGGCCTACCTTTTTTTTTTTTTTTTTTTTTGCAACGCAGCGACCTGTACTGTAGAGTGTTTTTTAAACAGGTTGTTCCATCTCGTTCATCTCCTCCTCCTGCTTATCTTCTTCTTCTTCTTCTTCTTCTTCTTCCCTCCCCCCCCTCCCTCCCTCTCTCTCTCTCTCTCTCTCTCTGTGAAAGGGAGCAGGATGTGTGGGTGTGCGTGCATGCGTGCGTGCACGCAAGCGTGTGTGTGTGTGTGGGGGTGTGTGTTGTGTGTGTGTGTGTGTGTGTATGCGTGCGTGCGTGCGTGCGTGCAAATCAAAATGTTGTTTTCAAGTATCTGATTGTTAGAGAGATATTCTTCCCGATGTGTGATTTTTTTTGGTCTGATTATTGGCGGCGGTAAGTAAATCGGACAAGAAGATCAAAGCAGACGGCAGCAGAGCTGAAATGAACGAAAAACAAATTAAATAAACAAATCATTTGGAACTGTTGGTTGTTGTTTTTTTTAAACATAAATGTGTGAAATAGTTCACCAAATCATAGCTCTGCCTGAAAAAGAGCAGGCCATTGATGTCAACGGATCAGTAGGATTGGCTAAATATGACTTTATTACGTCAACAAAGAACGTGTTGTGATTGGGCGTTGCGACGTCAAAGATTCATACCGCATCCGTACGAAGCCCCGTTCGGATTTGGTCGTGTAAGAATCCATTCCTGTTGGCTGATACTGTTGACCCCAGAATGACAGAGGCTTTTATTTCCAGACGACACATCACTCTACACGTACTTTGTTCACTGCGTCACGCCATTCGTCATTCTTCCGTTCACTGGCATTGTATGGAAGGAAGGTTTGGTTGTTTGTTTGTTTGTTTGCTTGCTTTTTTGTTTTGTTGCCTTTTAAGCCTTTCCCTCAAGAATGGCACATCAAAGTCTCCTTTCACCCCCCCCCCACATTTTTCTCCCCAACCCTTTTCCCAACTCCTAAGTATGCGAAAGTAGGCACGAGCAGTTTTCGATTTCACGTGCAAAAAGTCACTGTTCTGAGAAACGGAAATGAACTTCCCCTACGTTCTCCAGTCCACGGCTGTTTGGGGCATCATTAGTCTGAGCAGTAGAATATTCCCGATTGAAGTACAAGCTTTAAAATTGTTTTATGAATAAACTGACGCACGACACCACGTACAACACTAGAAAAATAGTTTACCACTTGAGCGATTTCCCTAGGCCTAAAAACGAATCGAGCAAGAGTAAGGTTTTCAAACCCACGAGTTTCTTCCCTTGAATGCAAAAAACGCACGCAAACTTGGGAGGATGGCGGCGTCGGAGAAACCGGTCGGAGGAGTGCAGTCTTCAATGCTTTTTTTTTTTTTTATCTGTAGTTGTGTAATGGCTAAAGGAGCATAACATTAAAGAGTAAAGGGAGTTTTTAGCTCGACAAAAAAACCTGAACACGTAAACAAAGACATTTCAGTTGAGTGAGCCCGAAAAAAAGCGTGGTTAATCCCTTGAAATTTTATTTTATATTTAAATGTAATTTTGGTTTCACTCTTTTATAGCCTTGATTTTTACGACAAGATTGAAAGTAATTGGTAAATATAAATGTTGTCTAATTTTAAAATTCATGTCAATTTTATCTAATTCCTTAAATAAATTTCCCAGTTTAAGGCGGTTTTTGGGGGGGGACCCCC
>JAFLJL010016877.1:26373-31373 GCA_018398815.1 Conus ventricosus
CGAAAGGGAGGTGGAAAGAGACATAGTCCCATTCTTGACGAAAGGCTTAAAAGGCAACAAAACAAAAAGCAAGCAAACAAACAAACAAACACCAAACCTTCCCTTCCATACAATGCCAGTGAACGGAAGAAATGACGAATGGCGTGACGCAGTGAACAAAGTACGTGTAGAGTGATGTGTCGTCTGGAAATAAGAAGCCTCTGTCATTCTGGGGTCAACAGTATCAGCCAACAGGAATGGATTCTTACACTGACCAATCCGAACGGGGCTTCGTACGGATGCGGTATGAATCTTTGACGTCGGCAACGACAATCACAACACGTTCTATGTTGACGTAATAAAGTCATATTTAGCCAATCCTACTGATCCGTTGACATCAATGGCCTGCTCGTTTTCAGGCAGAGCTATGATTTGGTAGAACTATTTCACACATTTATGTTTAAAAAAACAACAACCAACAGTTCCAAATGATTTGTTTATTAATATTTGTTTTTCGTTCATGTTCAGCTCTGCTGCCGTCTGCTTTGATCTTCTTGTCACGATTCTACTTACCGCCGCCAATAATCAGACCAAAAAAAATCACACATCGGGAAGAATATCTCTCTAACAATCAGATACTGAAAACAACATTTTTGATTTGCACGCACGCACGCACGCACGCATACACACACACACACACACACACACACACACACACACACACACACACGCTTGCGTGCACGCACGCATGCACGCACACCCACACATCCTGCTCCCTTTCACAGAGAGAGAGAGAGAGAGAGAGAGGGAGGGAGGGAGGGTGGGAGGGAAGAAGAAGAAGAAGAAGAAGAAGAAGATAAGCAGGAGGAGGAGACTGAACGAGAATGGAACAACCTGTAAAACACACTCTACAGTACAGGTCCGACTGCGTTGCAAAAAAAAAAAAAAAAAAAAAGGTAGGCCTGCTGAGAAAGGTATCGTCAGACCCAGGAAAACGTTTCACAGCTTTCGGATATGTTTGTTCATCATGTCAGTCAGTCCCTCACGTACTTGACACGTTTCGTTTGGAAAGCCTCAAGGGGATCATTCCAGCTGTTTGCCCATTTTTTACCTTACTTGTCTCACAAAGATTGAGTGTGTGCCTCCTTCCCCCCCCCCCCCTCCCTTCCCCCTTCCTTCCCTCCCTCTCCAGCACAACGGGACGACGCTGACGACGGTGACATTCAATTCTGCACACATGGGTGCAAACGACAGAGCTGAGAGTCCAACTGATAGCAATCATACTCAAGGACATTGTATCACAGACAATTGCATCAGAAAATCATCAACAACGCTCAAACGAAAATACGACAGAAGACGACAGAAGCAAAACTGAATCTATCACAGAGGAGTTAGCATCTGAGTAAACGTGTTTAACAATAACGACATGGTGCACGAATGGATGGATTGTGACACTGGCGCAGGGAATGATGGATCGTTTGGGGAGAGATAGGGGTGGGGGTGGAGGGAGGGGCGATAATTAGTACGGGAAAAACAGTTCACAGAATGTGACGCTAGAGTCAGACGGCAAAGAAGATATGAGTTGGATAGCCACATTGATGGCCAATCACATTAACCACCATGTCCACTGAGAAGATATGAGTTGGACAGCCACGGTGATGGCCGATCACATTAACCACCATGTCCACTGAGAAGATATGAGTTGGATAGCCACGGTGATGGCCGATCACATTAACCACCATGTCCACTGAGAAGATATGAGTTGGATAGCCACGGTGATGGCCGATCACATTAACCACCATGTCCACTGATAGACCTGACCATGGACAGCAGGTAAGAACTGTTGGATAGTTCACTGGCCTGGGCTCCATCGTCAGCCGTGAGGATCTACACCAGAAATGCTCCCAAGGGCAGCAAAGACAAGGTGAGCACTGTCCAGACTGAACCCTGTGTGGGAGGACAATAAGATTTCCATAGCACGCGAGATCAGGCTCCGACCCATCACTATGAATGCATGCCAGACATGGGAACTCTCACCACGGATCTGGAAAGAAAAATCCGAGTCATAGACATTAGGTCTTGCAGCAACATCCAAAACACCAGATACACTGATCAATCTTCAACGACCACAGGCGTCCAACCATGGAGCATTACGGTCAAGATGGCATTCGGTCTCTCAATCTGGTACAACGCGCGAAGGCTTCTAACAATCAGATCTCCCTTTGTGAACTGACACTGCGTCCATGGAGGCTTAGGTACGACTTCTTCATAGCTTTCATTCCCCCGATCAGTAGATTCAGACAGCCTTTTGTGCAACATAAGCTAGTCACAAAAAGTTAAGGGCCGCCTTAGATTTTGGGGTACTCTAAGTAATGGGTCTGAATGCTCGTAAAACAAAGCGCAGCGTGTTTCATTCTGAGCTATTCTGACAGCTCACACACCACACTGTATGACCGAAATAATCTTTCAGACGACGCATTTTTCGGGTCGAGAATATGCGCTCAGCCAAAACAAACCAAAAATCCGTGAATAATGCATGAAGTTTGGCCAGGCGCAGATTACACAGCAGTTTTGAATTGAGAAATCGGCACAGTGCACGTGCAAGGCCTGCCTATGTTGAACACTTTTCAATGACAATTTGCCTGCGGTGGGTATAAAATGACCGCTAATCGGGGCTGCAATAACCATTCCTCCAAGACGAAAACTGTCAACACTAGATCGCGGCCGGGCTCTGGGATGGCTCCAAGATGGCATTTCTGGAAGAGAGGTGGCAAGACGTCTGGGAGTGAGCCACTCAGTCATTCAACGCCTTCATCAGCGATACCAAGACACTGGAAGAGCCGAGGAACGACCACGCTCAGGGCGGCCAAGAATCACCAACGGGCAAGACGATCGCTACTTGATGCTGACAGCAGTCCGCAGCAGAACCATCAATGCAACCACTCTGAGACAGGAGCTGAGAAGAACGACTAACATCAACGTAAGTCGCCAGACCGTCCGAGGTCGCCTTCACAGTTTCAACCTCCGCTCAAGAAGGCCCGCCGTCCGTCTCCCACTAACACAGCACCATCGACAGGCCAGAAGAAGGTGGTGTCGACGTCATCAGCGATGGACGAGGCAGCAATGGAGCACCATCCTCTTCACCGATGAGTCAAGATTCTCCCTGTCCCGAAATGATGGCCGGTACGCGTCTGGCGTCGTCCAGGGGAGAGGCTTGCTGATGGCTGTGTTCGTGAGCACGATCGCTATGGAGGCGGCTCCCTGATGGTATGGGGAGGCATCCACCTTCATGGCAGGACACCCCTTCACCTTGTGCCAGGCAGACTTACTGGCGTAAGGTACAGAGATGAAATCGTGAGGCCGTTGATTATCCCCACTCTGCAAGCCATGGGACCCGGTGCCACCCTCATGGACGACAACGCCACTCCACACCGCGCCCGTGTGGTGAACGACTACCTGAGGCAGCAGCAGGTTCCACGACTGGACTGGCCATCGCGTTCGCCTGATTTGAACCCTATTGAGAACTTTTGGGACCATCTGGAACGCCGCGTCCACGACAACCACCCTCCTCCTGTTGACCTCCACCAACTGTTCCAATTTCTGCTGCAGGAGTGGAACGCCATGCCTCAACAGACCCTTGTGACTCTGATCCAGTCCACGAGGCCTAGATGCGTGGAATGTGTGGGTGCAAATGGCGGACATACGCACTACTGAAGCTTTTCAATAAACTTTCTTGTGAATTGTCAATTTTGTGATTTTCAAAAAGAGGGTTATGATGTTTCATCCTTGATTTTGTCCAGAAAAATTGAATTGACACAATTGCAATGGCATTGACATGAAAGCTAAAGACATGAAATAAAATACGGTATAAGCTGTTTTCCTGTGCGTTATGTCGTTTTATTTTGGTGAGAGTTTTTTCTGTCTGGCCCATAACTTTTTTGTGACTAGCTTATTTCTAGTTCCTGTCTTTCAGTCTAATTTCCTCCATAAACCTTCGCTAACATCCTTCCAAAGCATCGGGTTGTGATGTTTCCACCAGTGATTGTAAACATTTGACTCTGTTAGGATCATGACGTCTCTGTTGTGTATGATGGGTGGAGGGTCAGTTCCTTGACTGGAGCTAAGAATTTGACTCTGTTGTTAGGATCATGACGTCTCTGTTGTGTATGATGGGTGGGGGGTCAGGTTCTTGACTGGAGCTAAGAATTTGACTCTGTTGTTAGGATCATGACGTCTCTGTTGTGTATGATGGGTGGGGGGTCAGGTTCTTGACTGGAGCTAAGAATTTGACTCTGTTGTTAGGATCATGACGTCTCTGTTGTGTATGATGGGTGGGGGGTCAGGTTCTTGACTGGAGCTAAGAATTTGACTCTGTTAGGATCATGACGTCTCTGTTGTGTATGATGGTGTGGGGGGTCAGGTTCTTGACTGGAGCTAAGAATTTGACTCTGTTAGGATCATGACGTCTCTGTTGTGTATGATGGGTGGGGGGTCAGGTTCTTGACTGGAGCTAAGCATTTGACTCTGTTAGGATCATGACGTCTCTGTTGTGTATGATGGGTGGGGGGTCAGGTTCTTGACTGGAGCTAAGAATTTGACTCTGTTAGGATCATGACGTCTCTCTCTGTTGTGTATGATGGGTGGAGGGTTGGGTCCTTGACTGGAGCTCCCAAGCAGCTTCAGCCACGACAGGCAGGCCTGTGGGTGCACGTGATTCCCACTGTCAGAGAAAACTGAATGCGCTCCGCACTCTCTCAGTACACAGATGTTGTGGACGTTTTGTTTCTTCAGCTCTTGTTGATATACGTAAGTTCTAATTAAATCCATTTCTTGACGAAACAACTTTTTGTCTACCTGCTTTCTCTTCGACGAGAGAGAGAGAGAGAGAGAGAGAGAGAGAGAGAGAGAGAGAGAGAGAGAGAGAGAGAGACTCACTGGGAGAAATAGAAAAGTTAAAATTCTCTACTTGCTGTCATCTAAAAAGTGCGAGAAACCTTATAAAAGAAAACCTCTCTCTCTCT
>JAFLJL010016877.1:36373-41716 GCA_018398815.1 Conus ventricosus
CTGAGAAGAGCTCCGTTCATAAAATAAGTTTTGTTGATAGCTGTTTTGTTTGTCCGTACAGTAATCAGCATCGCTATGCTGAAACCTGACAATTGTGGTGAGGGTTCAATTTCCAATAAGAAGCGAATGGAAAACAACATAATAACGTTTGACCGAAGTGTTTTTCTTTATAGCTGGTAGATGATTTATAAAAAGCGAATATACACGTGCACAAAAATAAACAAAGCAAAACAGAACACCCACCGTAATAGGAATACAACAGATGTTTCATTATTGTTCTTTTCTGATTAATTGGACCACATTGTCAATGTTACACATGCTGACACTGCATTTTTTTTTGGTGGTCTAATTCAGAGCTGTGAGGAAAGAAATGAAGTTTAGAAGATCCTCTCCAGTAGCCAAATTTTAGCAAACCTGAGATGACGTCATAGTAATTTTTTTTTTTTTTTGAGTGCCTTCAAGACGCAGAATAAGCCTATTTACTCAGTGGGTTTAGGGGTACGTTTGTTTGGGTACGTCATGATATGGAGGCAACAAGCGCCGTCTTTGCTTCATCTTTCGTATCATGCTTGTGGATTAGGGTCCTGTCGGGAGGTTTGTGATATGGTAAGGGCATAATCGGCTTGATCCTTTGTGTAAGGCACCCTGCAGGTGCTGCGCAGTGTGGACGTCCCACAGACAGACCAAGAAAGGTCTTGGTAGACAGCGTAGCCGACTGAACCTCCAGCCTGTCGCGCATGACTGAGGACAGAGAGCGGTGGAGGTTCCTGACTGTCAAAGCGTTCTTAACATTCTCTCCCCCCCCCCCCCCCCCCCCCCCCACCCCCCCTTCCCCGACCTGGTGTAAGGGGGAAATTGATTTCTTTTATCCTGTCTGTCATCTGCTGTCTGTCTATCTATGATCGACTGTCTTTCTATCTTAAAGTCTATCTCCATCTGTCCATCCTCTTCTACGTCTCTGCCTCGTCTCTCTATCTGTCTCCCCTGACAACAGGGAAAGAGGGGAAACCGGGGGGAAAAAAAACCCGGTTCGTTGGGGGGGGGGGGGGGGGGATAAAAAAAAAGGAAAGCTCGAAGTGGGGGGAAGGGGGTGAGGGGGGGGGGGGGGGGGGGGGGGGGGGAAAAAAAAAAAAGGGGGCGGAGAAAGGGGAATCAAACGGGGTGGCGAATGGAGTACGAAAGGGAAACGAGAGAGAGAGAGAGAGAAGGAAGGGAGGGGGGGGGGGGGGGGGGGGGGGGGGGGGGGGGGGGGGGGGGGGGGGGGGGGAGGGGGGGGGGGGGGGGGGGGGGGGGGGGGGGGAAAAAAAGGGAAAAAACGGGGAGGAGAAGATTTTGCCAAAAGCAGCCTGAGAAAGCTTAAATTTTGAGGGAAAATTGCTAGGGGGGAAAGGGGTTGGGACCGAGGAAACTTATCCATTAACAATTCTTCCCAAAACAGTTTACTTAAATAAAAAAACAATAGTCCGAACAAAATAAAATGATCTTAAATCCCCAAAATTTTTTTCGGCCCCTAGAAAGGGGAAAAGACAATGATTGTAGCTACGCTTGCAAAAATTCCAGTGAAACAGCTTTTTCTTCGAACACCCCCTTTTAAGCATAAACATTTCCACAAAGGACAAGGGGCCCCCAAAAGACATTTATTGCAGCCAAATGGCCAGCTTTGTCAAAAACAGAACATTGGCATCTCTAGGGGGAAAAAAAGGTACTTTCCCTAGCCGAGACTTTGGGACTGACACGACCTTGCAAGAACTTGAACTACGGTTGAAAAAACAACGAAGAAAAAACGCCCTCCACTTGGGAATTACAAATGAAAGATCCGACGTTTCCAACTCCGACGCCCCTTTAAAAAAACGCGTTTATTTCGTCTCAAGGGGAAAAAAGGAAACCCTCAATAAAAATTTCTAACGAGGAATACGGGACGCAAAAGGTCCAGAAAAGCCGACGTTTTGGGGGGGGACCCGTCATATTTTTACGTGATGAAAAAGGATGACTAATTTTTCAACGTGAGTCCCGTCACTGAGTTTTTCACAACAAAAGTACGGTCGTTGGAAGAATGTGCCCTTAGATTTTTTGGGAAAAAATAGTACCTTTTTGGAAGCAAAAAACCCAAAAAAAATTTTACACAAACAAAAACCGAACTTGCGATTTGTCCATTAAATTTTGGGCCTTTAAATATCGAACTTTGGGCAAATAACCCTCCAAAATTGTAGAACCAAAAAACCCTTTTAAAAATTGTCAAAATCCTTAGGATTTTCTGAGAAGATAAAACAAATCAAACAAACAAAAGGGGGGGGATGAGTTTCTATTATGGCTTGCATGACTCGCCACTGTTTAATTTGCCATGGGGAGAAAAACCCCCGCGCCTGTTCCCCCCTTTACTGATGACCGATCCCCCAGGTTTATGAAAACCCTTTTCCCTAAATGAAGGTGGCCCGAAACTGGGTCAATTTTTAAAAAATTTTCCTTTATTGGCCCTGTTTCATCACCGCCTCTTTCCAGGTTTTTCCCCAAAAAAGGGCAATAAAACAAAAAGGGACTGACTGGGTTTGGGTTTTCACTAAGCCTCCGCCCTTTGTGGGGTTTTTTGCTTAAAAAATTTTCTTTCAAATACAGTGTGTTCAGGCCCGTAATTTCTTTTACAACATTGTCGTTCAAACCAGTATTACTTTTTTTTCAAAAAACTTTTCGTAAACCATAAATTTCTTTTTTACTTCATCTGTTGTTCAGGGAAATATTACTTTCTAAACAACTGATGCTTAGCCAGTATTGCTTTCTACTACATCTGTTATTTAGCCGGTATTACTTTCTACTACATCTGTTATTTAGCCAGTATTACTTTCCACTACATCTGTTGTTTAGCAAGTATTACTTTCTACTACATGTGTAGTTTAACCAGTATTACTTTTCACTACATGTGTCGATCAGCTAACATTACTTTTTTACTGCATGTGATGCCAGCCGACACTATTTGTTAGCATATAATCAAACAGCCTGCATGACTTCTTGCTACATGCGGTATTGAGTCTGCATTACTACTTGTATGCCTCAGCCAGAACTACTTTTTAACTACGATTATCGTGCTGCGTAGCAGTATCTTTTAAACTAGTCTTAGCGGCACTTTTTTGCTCCATGTGTGTTGTTCAGAGAACATTACGTTGAATCATTGTGTCTTCAGCCAGTGCCACGTTTTGTATATGCATCTTGACACAGCGTGTTCATTTCACCACTTGTTTTGTCAAACAGCATTATCCGTTGACCTTTTGGTGTCATTCAGACAGCATGGTGTTCCACTGCTTTAAGCGTATCAAGCAACATTCCTTTTTACTGCTTGTGCTGTTTAGGCAGCATTTCACGGGGAAGAAAATGTAGAAACGGTAAAAAAAAAATAAAAAAAAGGAGGAAAAAGTAGGGGAATTTTTTTTTAAGAAGTAGAAAATGGTAACAGACGGTAAGAAAAAGCAAAACAAAACAAAAAAAGGTAAGGTAAGGCAGACAAAACTATTGCTCACTGAAGTAACCCGTCGATGGCTTTTTGCAGCAGATCTGCCGACCATGCAAAATTGATAAAAGTGTGGGGATTAGATAGGAAGGGGAGGGAGGTGGGTGGGGGCTGCGCAACAGAAGGAACAGGGATTCTGGACGGATGAGTTGGTGGGGAGGTAGAAGAGTGAACCCGCTTTAAAGAGCACACAAAGGCCGAGAACTGCACTTTTACCACAATCCCACGCATGCGACGTGCGTAGTTCGTTCAGGGCTGAATCCTACGTAGGTCTTAGAAGTGGGTCGGGTCGGTGAGACCTCGCTTGATGCCATGTACGGGATAAAGCCTTTGCACTGGGGAACATCCTCGTCCTCGTCGGCTATTCGTTTCCATCATCATCGTGGGCATCGGGTGATTTACTTCGAATTCTCAAGGCGGACGCTGCACTCTGAGAGTCCTGATTCTTCCACACGAGCCTTCAGCTTGTGCTTAAGTAAATGTACAGGCCAAAAGAAAACTTCTCGTCGCCAGGCCAAATATTTTACCGGTCAAACAAACCCACGTTGTCCGAAAAGTGTTTGGTTACTTCAAATTTCACAGCGTATAATATAAAAAAAGTCAAAGCCAGCAAAAGGTAACAAACAATTACACATACTCCGCAGTCACCCTTCTTCCTCCCATGCCCTTATACATTTTCTTTTAAACAAATGAGGTGAAAATACACACTTTTCCCCTCTAAAAGTCATCTTCCAAGGGCAATGAACAACAGTTGTGCTGTAGGAAGGCAGGAGTGCGGGCGACACATATAAAACAATTGACGACATGCGTTAAAGCAGAGTGATCGGATCGCAAAGGCTGCCAGAGAGAGCTGTAGCCAGAGAGCATCCATTGTTTGTTTGTTAATCGTTCTCATGTGCTCGCTTTGGCGAGTTAAGTTTTATTTCTCTTCGCCAGACACCTTTTCAATACTCCCCTAAGCAAGTAAAACACTCGCCATTTTTTCAGGGTTCCATTGTGAAATTGTGTGAGTACTTCCGTATACATCCTCTGTGTGGTCATCCCTGCGAGTAATGCTTTCCCAGCGTGGACTCTATAGTTCACTAACGATGTTATATTCATGTATCATTTGTTTGGAGCCAGCATCGGTCTACGGTTCAATTGTCTCTTCCAGCCATCCGTTCTGTTTGAGTCTTCTTTGGAAAAGGAGCAACAGACGCGGTAATCTTTCCATCAGGGCCCAGTGCCATAAGGTCAGTAAGCCGCCCGCGTGCTAATAGCCGGGGAACTGTATTGTTTCAGACTGCATCCTCATCTTCTGGAGCGTCTGACTGGCAATTCTCTCTCTCCTGTCACTCTCCCTCCCTCCCCCCCTCTCTCTCTCTCTCCTCTCTCCTCTCTTTCTCTCTCTCTCTAGCTCTCTCTCTCCCCTCCCTCCCTCTCTCTCTCTCATCACTCTCATCTCTCTCTCTCTCTCTGACAGTGCCTTGCAAATATTTTTTCCCCCTTCTTCACTGACGTTTCTTGCCTTTGTGGGTCATTTCTGGTCCTTTTTTTTTTTTTCTCCAGTAACTGTTTTGCAAGCTTTTTTTTTTCGCGTTACATTCTATGGCGAGCCAGCTTTTTTTTTTTTTTTTTTTTTTTTTTTAAATCTGAAACTACGTAGTAAGACAGTATACATTGTCCAGTGTGAACACGAGCTGTTCATGCTGCAGTGTGCATTTAAAACCCACATGGCTTTGTATGTGTTTTGTTGTGCAGTTAGATGATTTTCATATAAAATATTATATATATATATATATATATATATATATAAAATATATATGATTTAATGAAAAATAATATACCTAATCAAGTAGTAAAGC
>JAFLJL010016878.1:0-24456 GCA_018398815.1 Conus ventricosus
ACAGAGATTGGGGGAAGTGTAATGATATGGAATGTACAGAGATTGGGGAAAGGTGTGGTGGTATGAAGTGTACAGAGATTGGGGGGACGTGTAATGATATGGAATGTACAGAGATTGGGGAAAGGTGTGGTGGTATGAAGTGTACAGACAGACATGGCGAAGGTTTGATGTTATAGAGTGTACAGACGGACAGGGAAATGTCTGACTGCATTGAGTGTTACAGACAGGGAAATGTCTTGACTGCATTGTGTGTACAGACAGACAGGGAAATGTCTGACTGCATTGTGTGTACAGACAGACAGGAAATGTCTTGACTGCATTGTGTGTACAGACAGACAGGGAAATGTCTGACTGCATTGTGTGTACAGACAGACAGAGAAATGTCTGACTGCATTGAGTGTACAGACAGGGAAATGTCTTGACTGCATTGAGTGTACAGACAGGGAATGTCTGACTGCATTGAGTGTACAGACAGACAGGGAAATGTCTTGACTGCATTGAGTGTACAGACAGACCAGGGAAATGTCTTGACTGCATTGAGTGTACAGACAGGGAAATGTCTGACTGCATTGTGTGTGCAGACAGACAGGGAAATGTCTGACTGCATTGAGTGTACAGACAGACAGGGAAATGTCTTGACTGCATTGTGTGTAACAGACAGACAGGGAAATGTCTGACTGCATTGTGTGTACAGACAGACAGTGAAATGTCTGACTGCATTGTGTGTACAGACGGACAGGGAGAAATGTATGACGCATTGAGTGTACAACAGACAGGGAAAGCAGTGTGGTGTGACAGACTCGGAGGAAAAGAGATAAAGGAAAAAAGAGAGGGAGAAGCCGAGTTGTGTGAGGTTGCAGAGGGTAAAAGGGAGAAGACTCGTGCGCCAATTACCCGCCAAGTTTAACGCTTCGACTGAGTGCACGTGCATGAGCTGTGCCCTCTACCGGACGACCTGTAGCCACCTCTCACCCCATCCCTCTCCCTCCACCTCATCCAAACCCACCCCAACCCTCCCCTCCCCTCCCTCCCCCTCCTACCTTTGATGCCATCATCATCATCACCTTCACCCCCTCCCCTCCCTCCCCTCCCTCCCCAGGCTGTGATCAAGGCATGTGATGAGTTCCTGTCATTCTGGAACCATCCTCTTTCCGCCCCACTACCCCCACCCCCCACCCCCCAACCCCACTCTCCACCCCCCACTCCCCCAAACACTAGCACCCCACCATCCCCAAGCACCCGTCTACATCCCGACTCACACCTCCAAACACCTACCCTCTAACCCTTCCCTACGTCCTCACCCACCCACCCCACTCAAAACATCATTCTTTCTCTCTCTCTCTCTCTCTCTCTCTCTCTCTCTCCTCTCTCTCTCTCAGTCGTGTAGTCGTGTGTCCGTCGTCGTCGTAGTGGGTCGTAGTCGTTTTTTAGTCGTCGTGTCGTCGTAGTATTAGTCGTCGTAGTAGGTCGTTAGTGTCGTCGTAGTTCTTTCGTAGTCGCCCGCGAAAGTTCCGCGTGTAGTCTCGTGGGAGTAGTCGTCGTCGTTTTCGTGTCGTCGTAGTATTTTAGGAGTTGGGCCCGGGGGTCGTCGCCCGTCGCCCGTAAGAAAGTATATTTGTATTAGTAGTATTAGAAAGAAGCAGCAGCGTATGAGGGCCCAAAACCCGTCGTCGTCCCCCGTAGTAGTATAGTGTAATAGTATAGTATTTCAGTATTTAGAAAGAAGCAGCAGCCCAGTAGTGATGGCAATAGTGCATTATTAGTTGTAGTATTAGTATAGTAGTAGTAGTAAAAGTAGTATTATTTAGTTAGTAGTAGTAGTATAAAGGGCAGCAGCAGCGTAGGGGATGGAAATTAGCGTATTAGTAGGGGCCCCCAGTAGGTAGTAGGGTAGAAGCAGCAGCTGCAGTAGTGTTTGGCAAAAGTCGTATATTTAAGTGTAGTATAGTATAGGGTAAAAGCAGAAACACCAGGATGCATTAGTCGTATTATTAGGGGTTTGTATTTATTTGTATAGCAGTATAGTAGAAGCAATAGCAGCCCCAGCAGCATGATCATTAGTCGTTGTAGTGGGAGTAGTAGTGATTTATTATTGTAGTAGAAAAAGCCGAAAGCAGCAGGGTTTGAAACATCGTTTTAAGTAGGGGTATACCCAAGTAGTGGAAGCAGCAGCAGAAAGTAAACCCTTTGTTGAAATTAGTGGTAGTAGCATTAGTAGTAAAAAGCACCCAGCAGTAGGATGCCATAGTTTATTTGTAGGGAAAATACATTTGTATAAAACCAGCAGCATTTAAGTGATGCCTTTTTTAAATTAGTAGGGGTAGTAGCAGTATAGAAGAAGCAGCAGCAGTAATAAATGCCATAGTTTTTTTGAAAGTGGGTATAGCTTAGTAGAAAAAGCAGCACGCATAAATGCAACATCGTATAAGTAGTGGAGTAGTATCATCTTCTCCATTTCAACCCCCAATTCCTTTCCCTGAATTTTAGTTTTTCCCCAAGACTTTGGGTTTAAACTTTATTTGTCCGTGGGAAAAACCTGTGTGCCAAAAAAAGGGGTGGGTTTGTTTTTAGTTTGTTTGTTCCTTCTTTTGGCACCCCATTAAATTCTTTTTTTGCTCTTGTTAAATTTCCGCCCCCGAAATGGCCCTACTTTGAAACCATCCACATTAAATCTTTTTCCACGCATTCGTTCTTTTCATCAGTCTTTCTTATTTTTGTGTGTGTCATGCTATGGTTTACGTGGGGTTTCCATATCAAGGCCAAACGGGCCAAAAAAAATTTTGGGGGAGGGGATTTTACATATTTGCAAGTGTTATGCGTACGTTCACACAGGGAACCTGGCTTACTGGTTCTTCAAAGGGCCTTTTTTTGGGAAGTCCAGTTAACACCAATTTTAAACCCTCCAAAGAAAAATAAACCCTAAAACCGAAACGCCCGCGTGGTAATTTGAACCCCCCAACCAGGGTTTCATTTAGAATCATAAATCCGGCGCTCTCCCAAATTCAGGTATTCCTGTTAACTTATGGTGGTAAAAAAAAATGTAGAGAGGGGGGGGAAGGGACGGGGTAAATTTTTTTTTTTATAAAAACACAGTTCATTTCCCAATTTCATTTTTTAAATAAAGGGTTTTCCCTACGTGCGGAGTAGTCCTTATCCCCCCCCCCCACATCAGTAACAATGGATCCACTGCGCGGATGTAGAGCTGATGGCTACGTAAATCAGGTTGAATGGGCTGATGGATATAAAAATCAAAATGTAAGCGGGTTTATTTTAAATTAGGAGGTATGCTGATGGATATATAAAATCAGGTGTACAGCTGATGGATATTATATATCAGGATGTTTAGCTGATGGATATAAAAATCGGGATGTCAGCTGATGGCTACGAAAACCAGGATTTTATAGCTGATGGATATTAAAAATCAGGTGCACAGCTAAAGGATATATAAATCAGGATGTACGCTGATGGATATATAAATTTTAGGATTTTTATAGCTGATGGATATACGTGTTTTTAAATTAGGTGTATAGTAAGGGCCCCTTACGTAAATCGGGATGTAAAGCGGAGGCAAAAATAAATCAGGATGTATAGCGGGATGGTTTTTTAATAAATGGGAAGTACAGCTGATGGTTATAAAAATTCAAGATGTACAGCTGATGGTTTATAAATATATATAGGATGTACACCCGTTTTTTTTTGGATATATAAATCAAGAGGAACAGCGATGGATATAAAAATCAGGATGTTTAGCTGATGGTTTATTTTAAATCGGGGATTTTATAGCTGGGATATATAAATCAAGTTTCCATGTGGATTATAAATGGGATGTAAAAGGCGTGGAATATAAATCAGGATTTTTAGCTGAGGGATAAAAAAATCGGAGTATAGTTTGAGGGTTTATATATATCGGTTTGTATAGTTTGTGGATAATATTTTCGGGGATTTTCCAGTGATGGATAAATAAACCAAGTGTACACTGAGGGAAATTAAATTTTATGTCGGGATGTACAGCGATGGTTATAAAAACAAGATGTACAGTGAGGGTATAAAAATTCAGGATGTATAGCTGATGGATTTAAATCAGGATTATAGCTGAGGGATATATAAAAAAAGATTTTAAAGCTGATGGAAATAAAAAATTCAGGATGTTATATGATGGATATAAAATCGGATGTATAGCTGATGGATATATAAATCAGGTTTAAAAGCTGTTTGGATATAAATCAGGATGTATAGCTGATGGTATATATATCGGTTTGTAAAGTGTTTGGATATATAAACCCGGGATGTACAGCTGATGGATAATATAAATCAGGTTTGTACACTGAGGGAAATATTTTAAACAAGAGTACAGCTGAGGGGGATATATAAATGGGATGTATAGTGAGGGGAAAATTTTAAACAGGATGTAAAAGCTGATGGCAAAGGTAAATGGGAAATGTATGCTGAGGATAATAAATCGGGATGTATTCTGAGGATATATAAATCAGGATGTACAGTGAGGGTTAAAATAAATCAGGGTGTACGCTAGGGAAAATTAAATTAGGATGTACAGCTGTGGATTATAAATCAGGATTTTACAGCGAGGGATAATAAAATTGGATGTACCGCTGATGGATTAATAAATCGGGGTTTGTACAGCGATAGCTTTAAAATCGGGAAGTAAAAAGGTGGATATAAAATCAATAACTTGGGAGGGACATAATTCCCCGGGGGAACGGGGGAAACAAAGGGTCGACCTGCTCATTTTGGTTGGGCCCCCAACGCGCGGGTTCTTTACGTGGTTTCATAATGTTGATGGTGAACTCAAATTCAGGTGAACTGGGTAAAATCGGAAAAAAAGGGGTTTAAAAAAATTTCCTCATGGCATTTTTGTTGACCTCGGGCCCGATGGGGGCAGTTTTTTTGCCCTTTTTTTCCCCTGTTTTTAAACCTGGTTTACCGAATATGAGTTCACCTCAAGGGTTTTTGTCCTTTAAAACTTGATGTGGGGCTTTATCTTTTGTACCTTGGCCTGCGAAGCTGTTAAAACGCAAAATTTTTTTTATAATACAAGTCTAGACTTTAAAACCGGGACGGTTTTTTTTTATTCGGGGATATATATAGACTTTACTTTTTATTTTTTTTTCGGCAAATCACCCTCCCATTTGAAAGATTGAATGGGGAATCCCCCCTATTTTCTTCAAAAAAAGAAAATAAGAGCAAGCTTTGTTTATAATTCAATATATATATATATTATAAATATAAAATATATAAAAATATATATAATATATAAAATATATATTTATTAAATATATATATGTTTTGTTTTTGGGGTTTTGTGTGTGTGTGTGGTTGTGTGTGTGTGTGTGTGTGTGTGTGGGTGTGTGCTGGGGCCCGTGCTGCGGGTATGTGTTTGTGTGTGCGTCCGTGCTTTGCTTTGTTGGGGTTTTGGGGGTTTTGGTTTTTGGGGGTGTGGGGTTTGTTTTTGTGTGTGTGTGGTGTGTGTGTGTGTGTGGTAAAATTTTTTTGTATTTTGGGGGAATGGCTGTTCAGAGAGTGCATTTTTTTCTTTTTAATAAATAGTGTTTAAAATAATAGTAAAAAATTTAACAACACCAAGAACCACAACAAAAACCCCAACAAAACAACCCAACAAAACGGCAGCACCCGGTAAAAATAAATTGAAAATTTTTTTAAAGAAGAAGAAGAATGATGATGATATGAGGGAAAATGACGACGACGACAAACGACGACGACACGACGTCACCCCGACACGACGACGACGATACGAGGGATGATGTTAAAGATGATGATGAGAGGGAGGGGTGAGATGTGATGATGATGATAAAATGATGATAATTGTAATTTTACGAGGGTTAAAAGAATGAAAACAAGATTGGGGAAAAAAGGTGGGGGGGTTTATGAAGTTAAGAGTTTGGGGGAAAAGGGGTGTGGGGTTTAGGGAAGTGTACAGGGATTGGGGAAAAGGTTTTGGGGGGTATGAAGTGTACAGAGGGGGGGGGAAAGGTGTGGTGGTATGAAGTTTTACAGAGTTTGGGGGGGAAGGTAATGTATGGAAGTACAGAGTTTGGGGGGAAAAGGTGTGGGGGTTTTGGGAAGTGTACAAAAATTGGGGGGGAAGGAAATGTATGGAATGTACAGAGATTGGGGAAAGGTGGGGTTTGGAAATGAAGTGTACAAAGATTGGGGGAAAAGGTTTGGTGGGGTATGAAGGGGAACGAGATTGGGGAAATTTTGTGGGGTATAAGTGTAAGAGTTTTTGGGGGGAAAGGTGTGGGGGTTAGGAAGTGTAAGGAGATTGGGGGAAAAGGTTTTTGGGGGTTTTGAAGTGTCCGAAAATTGGTGTGATGGAAAGGAGTGTACAGAATTGGGGAAAAGGTGGGGGTTGGTTTATAAAAATTGAAACAGATTTTTGGGGGAAGGGTGTAATGAAAGGGGAAGTCCGGGAGTTTGGGGGAAAAGGGTGGGGTTTTTTTGGAGTGTACAGAAAATTGGGGAAAGGTTTTGGTGGTATGGATTAACAGAGTTGGGGGAAAAGGGTTTGTGGTGGAAATGAATGTACAAGTTTGGGGGAAAAGGGTTTGGGTGGAAAGGGGTGTACGGGAGTTTGGGGGGGAAGTGTAAGGGAAAGGAATTTTTAAAAGAGATTGGGGAAAGGTTGGGGGGTAAAAATTTGTACAGAGTTTGGGGGGGGGAGTGTAATAAAAAGGAATGAAACAGGTTTGGGGGGAAATTTTGTGGGGGTTTTAAAGTGAAAGAGTTTGGGGGAAAGGGTTTGGGGGTGGAAATAAGTGTAAAAGAGATTGGGGGGAATGTAATGATAGGGAAATGTACAGAGATTGGGGAAAGGTGTGGTGGTATGAAGTTTACAGAAAAGGGGGGGGTGTAATTTTGGGAAAATTTTACAGAAAATTGGGGGGGAAAAGGTTGTGGGGGAAAGAAGTTACAGACGGACAGGGCGAAAGGTTTAAATTTTTATGGGAGTGTACAAAACGGCGGGGAAATGTCTGACCCCTTGAGTGTACAGACAGGGAAATGTCTTCCTGCATTGTGTGTACGGGACAACGGGGAAAGTCTGACTGCATTGTGTTACGACAGACGGGGGAAAATGTCTTGCTGCTTTGTGTGTACAGCAGACAGGGAAATTCTGACTGCATTTGGAAACAGACAGACAGAGAAAGGTCTGACGGCATTTTGAGTGTACAGACGGGGAAATGTCTTGACTGCATTGAGTTTTAAGAACAGGGAAATTTAAACTGCTTTGAGTTGTACAGAAAAAAGCCCGGGAAAGTTTTGGGTGCATTGGTGTACGACAGCCCGGGAAATTTCTTGACTCCCTTGAGTGTCCAACAGGGAAATGCCCAAAACGGCATTTTTGTTTTGAAACCCGACAGGGAAATGCCCTGACTGAAAATTGGTGTACGACGGGACGGGAAAGGTCTTGATTTGCATTGTGTGTACGACAAAACAGGGAAATGTTGGGATTTTGATTGTGGGGACGGGAAGACGGGGGAAAGGGTCTAAACTGCATTTTTGTGTACAGAGGGACAGGGAAATGTATGACTGCCAATTGAGTGTACAGACAGACGGGGAAAAGCAGTGTGGGTGTGACGGGACTGGGAGGAAAAAAGAAAAAGGGAAAAAAAAGAGAGGGAAAAGGGCCGAGTTGTGGGAGGTTGCGGGGGTTTAAAAAGGGAGAAAAAAACTCGTGGCCCCCAATTCCCCCCGCCAAGTTTAGGGCTTCGACTGAGTGCACGTGCGGGGCTGTGCCCTTCCCGGGAAAGGGACCTTTTTTTAGCCCCTCTCACCCCCTCCCTTCCCTCCACCTCACCCAAAACCCCACCCCAACCCTCCCCTCCCCCCCTTCCCCCCCCTACCTTTGATGCCATCATCATCATACCTTCACCCCCTCCCCTCCCTCTCCCCCCCCTTTTCCCGGCTGTGATCAAGGCATGTGATGGTTCCTGTCATTCTGGAAAAACCCCCTCTTTGGCCCCCCCAAACCCCCCCCCCCCCACCCCCCAAACCCCCCCTTCCACCCCCCCCCTCCCCCAAACACAGCACCCTCACCTTTCCCCAAGCACCCGTCCCCAAAACCCCACTCACACCTCCCAAAAAAACCTTCCCTCTAAACCCCCCCTTTCCCCCCGGCCTCACCCCCTCACCCCCACCCCAAAAACACATTCTTTCTCTCTCCCCCCCTCCTCTTCTCCCCTCCCTCTCTTCTCTCTCTCTCCCCCCTCCCCCCTCTTCCCCCCCCCCTTCTCCTCCTCTCTCCCCTTTTTCTCTGCCCTTTTTTCTTCAAGTTTTTGGTTTAAAAGGTTCTCTCCCTTTTATTTTCCTTTTTGTTTTATTTTTTTTTTGTTTAGTTTTTTTTTGTTTTGTTGTTTCCCTTCCCCCCCTTGCCTTTTTTTATTGCATTTTTTAGTGTGTTGGTTTGTTTTTTGGTTGTGTTTATTTGGTTTTTTTTTTTTGTGTGTTTTTTTTAAAAGGAGAAGAGGAGGGAGGGGGGAGAGCGGGGGGGGAAGGGGAAAAAAGGAAAAAAGGGGAAGGGGCCCGGGGAGGGGGGGGGGGGGGGGGGGGGGGGGGGGGGGAAGGGGGAGGAGGGGGGGGGGGGGGGGGGGGGGGTTTTTTGGGGAAGAGGGAGGAGGGGGAAAAGAGGGAGGAAGAGAGGGGAGAGAGAGAGAGAGAGAGAGAGTTTTTGTCTTTTATCCCAAGAGCAAAGATAAGCAAGATTTATGCCTTTTTTCCCTGTGGGCCCCTTTTTCTCCTAAGAGACCCGGGGGAAACCCAAATTAACCAAAAATACTTATAACGTAAAACGGAATTTTGAAAAAGGAAAAAAAACCGTTTAAATTAACGTAAGGTAAAAAAAATTACATGCAAGCTCCAAGGGGAGGGGAGAGAGAGGACAGACGACAACCGACAGAAAAACAGAGAGCAAATTTTCCCCCCCCCTACTTAAAAAAAAAAATAGTTTAATGTTGTTCAAAATGCACCATGAGCCCTTAAAAAAAAGATCCCAAAAATAATAGAAACCTTGGGGCCCAAAAAAGATTTAAAACGGAACAAGCGGGCCCCAAACCAAAAGAACATCGCCGTCACAGGGAAGAAATCATTTAAAAGGAAAAATCAGTCCCCAGTCACAGGAGAAAAAAATCCCGGGGGAAAAAAAGGGCTATTTCACCTCAGGGTTCGCAGGTGACCCCAAAAAACACTTCAGGGTTTGGGCATCTCCCAAGGGAAACACTGAAAACGTGGGGTGACCGGGGGGGGGGGGGGGGGGGGGGGGGGGGGGGGGTGTCCCCTGTGGCTGTCCCGACCTTTTCGATCAAGGGCCCCGGGGAAAAGATAAAAGGATTTGAGAGAAACGGGGAAAAAAGAAGTTTTAAAAATTTTGGAAAATCCGGGAAAAAAAGGAAGAGATCCCCAGCAAAGCAAGCCAGAGATTCCTAATTAGGGGGTCCTAGAGAAAGGGGGAAAACCCCGACAGAACAGGAAAAGATTTCCCAAAAGATAGGAAAGGGAGAAGGAGAAAGGGAAAAATAAATCAGGATAGTTTAAAAGGGGAGAATGCAAGAGATAAACACAAAACCGAGAGATAGGAAGAGATCAAGAGGTAGACCCGATATTGGGCGATAGGGGAGTACAAAGGGGAACCCAAAAATATAAGAAGATAGGGAAAAGATTCAGAGGGAGACGATTTTTTTTTTTTAAAAGGGGAAAATAGGAAAGGGGACAAGAAAGGGGGGGTATAGGGGAGATAGGAAAGAAACAAAGGTAACAGAATAGGAGAGATAGGAAGAGAATACAAAGGGGTAACAGAAAATAGGAGAGAAGGAAAGATCCCAAAAGGGGGAGACAGATATAGGGGAAAAATTGGAAGAGATACAAGAGGTAGACAGATATAGGAGAGATAGGAAGAGATACAAGAGGTAGACAGATATAGGAGAGATAGGAAGAGATACAAGAAACAGAGAAAGATACGACAGACTGGAAGAGATACAAGAGATAAGAAGACATCCAAAAAGAAGGAATAGACTCAAGAGAGAGGAAGAAGTCTAAGACATAGGAAAAGTCGAAGACATAGGAAAAGGTCGAAGACATAGGAAAAGGTCGAAGACATAGGAGGAGGTCGAAGACATTGGAGGAGGTCGAAGACATTGGAAGAAGTTCAAGAGATGAAAAGAGATGCAAGTGACGCAAAGCTGCAAAAGATGCAAACAGGTGAATATTCCAGGTATGCAGGGACTTCTAAGAAATGCAGATAGATTCACGAGATGTGAAAGAGGTCAAGTGACACCAAAAAACATCAACAGATACAAAAAAAAAGTCCCAAGAAATTCAAATCGACTTTTAAAAAACAAACGAACATACAAACAAACAAACAAACAAAATACAAAAGCACAAAAACAAACAAACAAACAAAGGGGGTGGGGTGGGGTGGGGTGGGGGAGACATGCAAGACATACAAAGAGATCCAGAGACCGGACAGGCAGGGGAGGCTACCCCATGAGGGAAGAGCCTTCCTATGGCTTGACGACGTTCTTCTCTGTACAGGCCCACCGCGCATGCCCAGGGTTCACGTGCTCAGCGCGCGCATCTCATGCGTGAAGATGATGCGCGGAGCAGGCCCGATGTTCAACCGGGCAACCCCGGGAGTGGAGGGGGAGGGCAGGTTGTAATTGGCGGCCCCAGGCCTTGATAGCGGATCCTGTTGCCGGCAAGGGCGACACCTCCAGTCTGCTGGATGTCTTCAAAATTAGCTCCCCCTGCCTGTTTTTGACTTCCAGAATGAAGTCGTTCGTTCCTCAGTCGCCGGATCTTTCTTATCAAGGTGCTGTCTTCCTCTATTTATACTTCTTCTTTTTCATGAAGTATTATTGGCAGATTTTATGCGTCTTACTTCCATCCACTTTAGTTTTCTCACCTTCTTCCAGGAGATCATAGTCACCATGTTTGTTTCTTTTTCTCTCTCAAATTATTTTTTTTATTGTTATTCATTTTTTTGTCGGTTTGTTTATTTATTACTTTTTTTTGTTTTTGTGTGTTTTTTTTGGCTTTGTTTTGCTTTTTGTTTTCAATCAGAAAATTGTGTGGTTTCCTGCTGTCTCCTCAACTCTCCTCTCCACCTCCGCGGCGCCCTCACCCCCACCCCCACCCCTCCTGCTCCTCACCTCTCCACCCGCCCCTTCACCTTCATACTGTAGACCTCAAACCAGATTTCATTTCTTTCACTTTAGTTCTCTTAACTATGACGACAGAGATCGATAGTGTAGTGTAGTGTAGTGTAGTGTAGTGTAGTGTGTGTGTGAGCGCGCGTGCGTTTTTAATGCTTCCTCTCTCTCTCTCCTCTCCTCTCTCCTCTCTCTCTCTCTCTCTCCTCTCTCCTCTCTCTCTCTCTCTCTCTCTCTCTCTCTCTCTCTCGTCGCTTTCGTGTGTGTATGTAGAGAGAGAGAGAGAGAGAGAGAGAGAGAGAGAGAGAGAGAGAGAGAGAGATGTATACACACGTTGGTAGCATCGTTTCAGTCTGTTTTGAAAATGTAACATACCTGGCTTACTCGTCAGTTCTTACATCAAAAGGTGCCCCTACCCCCCCCCCCCCCCACATCACACCCCGTCCTCGTGCCCCCGCCCCCTCCCCCCCTCCCCTCATCTTCTCCGTCGATCCGACTTACCTAAACGTACAGGTGGTATCTGTTTTATCTATACTGTGGTGCATTCATCACTGCGTCGTTGAGTGATGCTCTGCTGGATAAACGGCTGTTTAGGCAGGTGAAAACATCAAGCAGGTCAATGTCCCCAACCACCCAGCTTTTGACCTGTCTAACACACACTCCAGTGATGACAATAGAGGTGGATGAAGATCAGTATGATGACAATGGAGGTGGATGAAGATGAGCATCGTCAGTATGAAGACAATGGAGGTGAATGAACATAAACATCGTCAGTATGATGACAATGGAGGTGAATGAAGATGAGCACCGTCAGTATGATGACAATGGAGGTGAATGAAGATGAGCATCGTCAGTATGATGACAATGGAGGTGAATGAAGATGAGCACCGTCAGTATGATTGACAATGGAGGTGAATGAAGATCAGCACCGTCAGTATGATGACAATGGAGGTGAATGAAGATGAGCACCGTCAGTATGATGACAATGGAGGTGAATGAAGATAAACATCGTCAGTATGATGACAAGGAGGTGAATGAAGATAAACATCGTCAGTATGATGACAATGGAGGTGAATGAAGATGAGCACCGTCAGTATGATGACAATGGAGGTGAATGAGAATAAACATCGTCAGTATGATGACAATGGAGGTGAATGAAGATGAGCACCATCAGTATGATGACAATGGAGGTGAATGGAGATGCGCACCGTCAGTATGATGACAATGGAGGTGAATGAAGATGAGCATCGTCAGTATGATGACAATGGAGGTGAATGAAGATGACCATCGTCAGTATGATGACAATGGAGGTGAATGAAGATGAGCACCGTCAGTATGATGACAATCAGGTGAATGAAGATGACCATCGTCAGTATGATGACAATGGAGGTGAATGAAGATGAGCACCGTCAGTATGATGACAATGGAGGTGAATGAAGATCAGTATGATGACAATGGAGGTGATTGAAGATAAACATCGTCAGTATGATGACAATGGAGGTAAATGAAGATGACCATCGTCAGTATGATGACAATGGAGGTAAATGAAGATGACCATCGTCAGTATGATGACAATGGAGGTAAATGAAGATGACCATCGTCAGTATGATGACAATGGAGGTGAATGAAGATGACCATCGTCAGTGTCACGAGTTTGTCACGAGGCCTACGACGTTTGACCCAACCGGGGTGGCGGAATTATTCATTTGTTTATTATTGTTGTTGTTGTCGTATATCCGTCCCTTAATGTGGCTTGTGGTGTGGTTGCACCTTTGGCGTGGTTTTAGCTCAGGTTAGGTTTACTTTCTCTCTCTCTCTCTCTAATTCCACTGCCCGTGCATTCATCCTGCAGGTTCACGGGTGGTGGGTATCTTTTCTTGTACTGGGCAGTCTATCGGCCTCTCGCCTGTCTTTTTACCTGTCGCACGTGCTTCATTTCTTTTTAGTTTGAAGTATGCTCACTCTGGACGTAGCGTGGCATGTTGGCCGCCATCGCTGAGGGAGGTTAGCCCTTCACTCGAGCGGAAAATGTCTCTGGGAGCGCCTGCTCCGGTCTTGGTTCTCACCGTTTCGTCGAAGGTACAGTCGGTATCTTCAATTCCTACAGTCGGCCTGTAGGAGAGGGACATCACTTCTTCTTCTTTTTCCGCATCTGTGCCTCTGTCCTCTCGACTGGACAGAGGGCAGAGAGAGTCGTTTGACCCGCCTCTTCGGGGTCACCCACGGGTAGCTGGTAAGCATCAGTTTCGTGGTTTGTTTGTTTTGGTTTGTTGTTGTTAGCGGCTTATTCTTCTCTTTTGCGCAATTTTCTTTTGTTTGCAAAATTGTAAAAGAAATATTGTTTGAGACCTTTTCTCTGGTTAATTCAATCTTTAACCTGGCCATTCTAAATTATATCCAAAATTCTTTCTCCTGTTTATGCATCTGGTGATGCGGTAGTCGGTGGGGATGGGAGAGAACCTGGTGATTCAGGGTTGGTACTTGCTTGGTCTCGCTCGTCCGCCTTGTCACATTCTCCGGACTCTTATCCTTCGGCCACCGTCTGTTTGTGTGTGCGAGGAAGAACGAGTTTTATTTTGCGAGCGTGCATACGCATGATTTGTCGTTCGGATGCGTGGTGGGAGATTTGTGTTATTTTAAAATGTGGCTATAAATGTGACAATTATGCCATGAATTATTATTTGCAAATGTGGTGGCAGTTATAAAGCGATGGTCGCTGTGTTGGTTTATTTCCTAAGAAAGGAAATTGTAAACGTGAGTGAGAGAAGGGTGAAGATAATTCATATTTGTTTTATAGCCTGTTGATTTAATGCAGTCTTTTACTGCTTCGTGTGAGAAGACTTTAATGAACATTCCTGATTTGGTTGGTGTGCTGTGTTACGCTCAGGTCTGTGTTGGGCTGGCGTTGTTGGTGTGTTTAATAGACCTCCCCTCGCCCATCATTGCGAGTGGCTGTTAGGATTTAACAGCATGGGTCAGGACTGTACTGACGGCGGGGTTCCAGTACCCTTCTTCTTCCTTCCTTCTTCCTCCCTTCCCTTTCTTCTCTCCTCCCAGCTACGTTTTCCCCCCTCCGGGGGGCTTCACCCGGAGCCTGGACTGGTTGGTGCCACGCGCTGGTTGGTGTTACGCTCTGGTTGGGGCCACGCTCTCGTTGGGACCGCGGACTGGTTGGTGCCACGTGCTGGTTGAGGCCACGCTCTGGTTGGGACCGCGGACTGGTTGGTGCCACGCGCTGGTTGAGGCCACGCTCTGGTCGGGACCGCGGACTGGTAGAAAAGCCCGCCGGCTTGACTGGGCGGCCCTGATCCCCGTCCAGGACCTCCAGTAACAACGCCACGTTTCCCCCCCCCCCCCCCCAGGACGCGCTCTTCACTGTCTGCTTGTGCGTGTCAAGGGGGTCGGCCTTGAACGACTCTTTTCAAGAACCGACCGGTTCGGAGCACCTAGTGCGACAGGGTGCTCCCAGTAGACTTGAGAGAGGCAGGGGTGTGGAGACACTCCATGGTGGGGAAAGGGATGGATGCTGGAAATGTTTATTTATAATTGTGTATATGTCATATGTGTTGAAATGCTTGTGATTGTGATTGTGTACGTCGTATGGTGAAATGTTTATTTATAATTGTGCATGTTGTGTGTGTTGGAATGCTTGATTGTGATTTGTGCATGTTGTGTGTTGGAATGCTTATTTATGACTGTATGTTGGTGTGAATAAATGGGGTGTTGTATCGTAATCTTTATTGTGTGGTCTCTTGCGGGGGTGTGAGGTCAGTCACTCCCTTCACTCCCACATAGACCGATCTGTCAGGGCAGACCTCCAGGGGTCGGTCGTGACATTTGTGGGGGCTCGTCCGGGATGTGAAGGGCTCTGACTGTCTCTCTCTCGTTTCGCGAGGAGTGTAGTACCTGTTTAGTTCTGTCTGTTTGGTATACGTTTAGTTAGTTTGTCGTGTTTGTTTGTGGGTGATTGGCTGGGTGACTCTAGTGTGAAGGAGTCTTTTTGTGGCCTGAGGGAACATCCGGTGTGACTGGGGAGTCGAGGTGGGACCAGGGGGAATCGACCGCGACAGACCTCCTCCTTCCGCCGGATGCCTTACGCAGGTACGACCGTAAGTCTTGCCTTTCTGTTGCCGCTCAGTCTGCCATTCCTGTTTTGTAGTTAGTCAGTTTTTTTTTTTTTTTTTTACCGGGTTATTGAGTACAGGTAGTTGTATCGGACGTTAGTGTTTTTTTTTTCCTCTCTCCGGATTCCGTCTGCCAGTTTGTTTGTTTTTTTTTTCCGGCCAGCCCCACCGCACTGTTGCTCGTTGCTGTGGAGCGCGGTGTTGCCAGAGTGGGGGCAGCCGGACATAGTTTTTGTTTTTTGTTTTTTTTCGGTGAGCCCCACCGCACTGTTGCTCGTGTGTGGAGCGCGGTGTTGCCAGAGTGGGAGCAGCCGGAACTTGTCCGCACACACGCACACACACACATACACACATATACACACATCCCTAAAATATTTGTTTTTCAATTGAATCGTCTTTCCCTGTATTTGAGAACGTAGGATATTGTTGTCATGGCAACGTCCGGTGTGGTGGTTTATGGCGACGCGTGCGTCGAAGAAGAAAGGTATTCAAAATGTAGTCCCTACTATTAGTACCAGTACTTCGACTACAGTAACTTCTACTTATTCCAGTGCTGTAGCAGATAGTCCAGTGAGTACTTTTACGATTCTTCGCTAAGGGATCTTCCTGTGAGACCCGACTGGCACTTCCGCTCGGGAAGCGTTCAGAGTATAGCGAAGCAACTGTGGGCTCTGTTGGTCGCAGAAACCAAAGCCCTCTCTTCTCATGCTTCCCCTCGTAAGGAGTATGCCCTGGGAGATTTCCTCATGGTAAAGTCGAGGACCCAAGGAACGGGTCAGACGGGTCATCCTCCCGTGTCGGGAGTGGTGAGCCCCGCCCAGGACATCGCCTCCGTCCTTATGTTCCTGGAGCGACAGCGACGGGGAGGATGAGGCCCTCCGTAGGGAAGAGGTTGTCAGGCAGGAAGCCTACGTAGTGAAGAGGCTGCTAGGCAGGAAGCTCTGCGTAAGGAAGAGGCTTCTAGGCAGGAAGCTCTGCGTAGGGAAGAGGCAAGGCTCCGTAGGGAAGAGCTAGACAGGATGGAGGCTCTGCGCAGAGAGGAGACTGACAGACAGGAAATTTGCATAGGGAAGAGGCTATTCTGCGCAGAGAGGAGACTGCAGACAGGAAACTTTGCGTAGGGAAGAGGCTGCCAGACAGGAAGCTCTCCGTAGGGAAGAGCTGGATAGGATGGAGGCTCTGCGTAGGGAAGAGATGGAACAACTTCTTTCGCGGGCTCCGCATCTGTAATCAGGGGGTTAATCACCAGGCAGGTGATAGAGTTAGAGGCCCAAAGTTAAAGCTTCCAGAGTTCAGACCCAGTGAGGACATTGATTATGTTCTTAGAGCATTTTGACAAGTGGCTAGTTCATACCAATTGTCTGAGGAACAAAAGGCCATGCACCTTTTTTCTGGATTATCTGGTGCTGCTGAAGGGAGTGTGTTCTCACTCTAAATGAAGGCGCGTCTTATGCAGACATGCAGTTGGCTCTGCGTAAGCGTTTCCACCTTACCCAGAGACGTACAGGAGGAAGTTCAGGTCCATGAAGAAGAATAACGACGAGACCTTCGTGCAGTTTGGTGATAGGCTGCGCAAAACGCTAGGGTACTGGCGTCAGTTGGCTAAGTTGGAGCTGGAGGATCTGATCCTCATTGAACAGCTCACCAACACTGTGTCCCAGAGTTGAGAATCCGGATAGGCGAGACAGCACCTCAGGATTTCGCGGCTGCGATTCATATCGCTGAGGTGTTTGGTGAAGCTCGCAGGGCTTATGGGCATCGCCCAGATACGGAGAGGAAGCCCTCCACAGGATTTAGTGGCAATAAGGCGCCGACAACCGCTTGCGAGGTGAACAAGGCAGGCAGTTCATCGGGGATTTCAGCACCCGGTTTTGTTTTCTTTGTGGTCGTCCTGGCCACATCAGGAAAGATTGCCCTAGAGCCGCTGGTAGTCATGGGGCTAGTCCTTTCCAGCATCCTCGCGCCTCGGCTAACGTGGGGTCCCTCCAAGCTTCTGGTGGTACAGAGTGTCCAGTGTTTCTTTCTGTTGTTGGTTCTTCCTTGGTTGACACCATCAGGGATTCGGGAGCATCAACGCTCTTTGTGGATAAGGATTTGGTTTTCTCCTGAGGCCCGGCGGGGCGCTAGTTATGATGTGTGCGGGTTGGAGGTGGTTTTACCTCCACCGTCCTTCGGTATCATTTCCTATCTCCACCCCTACTTCTGTGGCGACGTATGGGCCATCGCGGTGGAGCGACCTCTGTATTCCCTTATCATAGGGATATACTATCACTTTCGCAGACGGACGCAGTCAATCCGTGTCTACGGATCTGCCCGTACAGGCGTGTGTGGGAAGTCACCACACGCGCCAAAGCTAGAAGCAGGAACAGGAATTGCGCCCTGTTCTACAGCCGATCTCTGACGAGGTTCTTGCAAAGGCCGATCCTGCTTCCATCGCTCGTCTTCAGGCCAAGGACTTGGATGTCCAACGCCTGTGACGACTGGTGAATCGTCCCGCTCAGTCTGCCCGACATGCTAAGGTGAGCTTTAAGCTCCACAAGGGGATCCTCTTTAGGGTTTTCACTCGGGCAGATCGTGGGGCCAAGCAGCTAGTCGTCCCCCAAAGCTTGAGGGAATCTGTTCTCCGGCAGGCCCATGATTCACCTATGGCAGGTCATATGGGTTCCAACGGACTCTCGAGGGGTGTGAGACAAGACTTCTTCTGGCCGGGGATGAATTCCCAGGTTAGGCAGTACTGCCGCAGTTGCGATGTCTGCCAACGGACAACGCCTAAGGGTCGTTTGAAACGTGTTCCCCTAGGGTCAGTGCCACGGGTTGGGGAGCCATTCAGCAAGGTTGGGGTCGACCTGGTGGGACCATTAATCCACATCCAATCGCGGTCACCGCTACATTTCGGTAGCGGTTAGACTATGCGACTCGATGCCCAGAGGCTGCCCCGCTTAGGACTATCGATGCCCCTACTGTTGCTGAGGCTCGCTGGCAGATTTGGACGCGCACTGGCGTGCCAAGAGAAGTACGGCCGGAAGTTTGTACTGGAGAGCGATCATCATCCTCTCCAGTGCTTGGACCGGATCCGGCCAGTCAGTCGTCGACTCATGAGTTAGGCAGTGGAACTGGCAGAGTCATGCGTTCACTTTCCGTCATATCAAGGGTTCCTGCAATACGGATCCGACTATCTTAGCCGAGCTCCGTAGTCAGCACATTGGAAAATCAGTCAGAGGGACACTTCCCCTCAACCAGGGTCATATCCCCTTTTGGTCTCTGTATCAGGTGTAGTGACAGTTTTCACTTCAGTGATGTTAACGGTAGTGAATCACCAATGGTTCGGATTGTTACTTTCATGGTTGGAAGGTTCGCTTAGTTGTTTGATAAATGTGTATTATGTATTTCCCTGTGTGATTCTATCGTGGAATGTTTGTATTGGATTTATCGTACTCTGTCGATCACAGAGAGTTGGGTTCGGTCCCATTGTTGTGAATTTGCACATGCGTCAAGGTTCAAAGGAGCACTGTATCTCAGAGAAACAGATGCTTTTAGAGGGGGGTTTGTCACGAGTTTGTCACGAGGCCTACGACGTTTGACCCAACCGGGGTGGCGGAATTATTCATTTGTTTATTATTGTTGTTGTTGTCGTATATCCGTCCCTTAATGTGGCTTGTGGTGTGGTTGCACTTTGGCGTGGTTTAGTCAGGTTAGGTTTACTTTCTCTCTCTCTCTCTCTATATTCCACTGCCCGTGCATTCATCCTGCAGGTTCACGGGTGGTGGGTTTCTTTTTCTTGTACTGGGCCGTCTTCGGCCTCTCGCTGTCTTTTTACTGTCGCACGTGCTTCATTTCTTTTAGTTTGAAGTATGCTCACTCTGTGACGTAGCGTGGCATGTTGGCCGCCATCGCTGAGGGAGGTTAGCTCTTCACTCGAGCGGAAGATGTCTCTGGGAGCGCCTGCTCCGGTCTTGGTTCTTCACCGTTTCGTCGAAGGTACAGTCGGTATCTTCAATTCCTACAGTCGGCCTGTAGGAGAGGGACATCACTTCTTCTTCTTTTTCCGCATCTGTGCCTCTGTCCTCTCGGACTGGACAGAGGGCAGAGAGAGTCGTTTGACCCGCCTCTTCGGGGTCACCACGGGTAGCTGGTAAGCATCAGTTTCGTGGTTTGTTTGTTTTGGTTTGTTGTTGTTAGCCGGCTTATTCTTCTCTTTTGCGCAATTTTCTTTTGTTTGCAAAATTGTAAAAGAAATATTGTTTGAGACCTTTTCTCTGGTTAATTCATCTTTAACCTGGCCATTCTAAATTATATCCAAAATTCTTTCTCCTGTTTATGCATCTGGTGATGCGGTAGTCGGTGGGGATGGGAGGAGAACCTGGTGATTCAGGGTTGGTACTTGCTTGGTCTCGCTCGTCCGCCCTTGTCACATTCTCCGGACTCTTATCCTTCGGCCACCGTCTGTTTGTGTGTGCGAGAAGAACGAGTTTTATTTTGCGAGCGTGCGTACGCATGATTTGTCGTTAGGATGCGTGGTGGGAGATTTGTGTTATTTTTAAAATGTGGCTATAAAATGTGACAATTATGCCAATTGAATTATTATTTGCAAATGTGGTGGCAGTTATAAAGCGATGGTCGCTGTGTTGGTTTATTTCCTAAGAAAGGAAATTGTTAAACGTGAGTGAGAGAAGGGTGAAGATAATTATATTTGTTTTATAGCCTGTTGATTTAATGCAGTCTTTTACCTGCTTCGTGTGGAGAAGACTTTAATGAACATTCCTGATTTGGTTGGTGTGCTGTGTTACGCTCAGGTCTGTGTTGGGCTGGCGTTGTTGGTGTGTTTAATAGACCTCCCTCGCCATCATGCGAGTGGCTGTTAGGATTTAACAGCATGGGTCAGACTGTACTGACGGCGGGTTCCAGTACCCTTCTTCCTTCCTTCCTTCTTCCTCCCTTCCCTTTCTTCTCTCCTCCCAGCTACGTTTTCCCCCTCCCGGGGGGCTTCACCGGAGCCTGGACTGGTTGGTTGCCACGCGCTGGTTGGTGTTACGCTTGGTTGGGGCCACGCTCTCGTTGGGACCGCGGACTGGTTGGTGCCACGTGCTGGTTGAGGCCACGCTCTGGTTGGGACGCGGACTGGTTGGTGCCACGCGCTGGTTGAGGCCACGCTCTGGTCGGGGACCGCGGACTGGTAGAAAAGCCGCCGGCTTGACTGGGCCGGCCTGATCCCGTCCAGGACCTCCAGTAACACGACGTTTCCCCCCCCCCCCCCCCCCCCCCCCCCCCCCCCCCCCCCCCCCCCCCCCCCCCCCCCCCCCCCCCCCCCCTGGACGCGCTCTTACTGTCTGCTTGTGGCGTGTCAAGGGGGCGGCCTTGAACGACTCTTTTCAAGAACCGACCCGGTTCGGAGCACCTAGTGCGACAGGGTGCTCCAGTAGACTTGGAGAGAGGCAGGGGTGTGGAGACACTCCATGGTGGGGAAGGGATGGATGCTGGAAATGTTTATTTATAATTGTGTATATGTCATATGTGTTGAAATGCTGTGATTGTGATTGTGTACGTCGTATGGTGAAATGTTTATTTTAATTGTGCATGTTGTGTGTGTTGGAATGCTTGATTGTGATTGTGCATGTTGTGTGTGTTGGAATGCTTATTTATGACTGTATGTTGGTGTGAATAAATGGGGGTGTTGTATCGTAATCTTTATTGTGTGGTCTCTTGCGGGGCGTGTGAGGTCAGTCACTCCTTCACTCCCACATAGACCGATCCTGTCAGGGCAGACCTCAGGGGTCGGTCGTGACAGTCCAGTATGATGACAATGGAGGTGAATGAAGATGAGCTCGTCAGTATTGATGACAATGGAGGTGAATGAAGATGAACATCGTCAGTATGATGACAATGGAGGTGAATGAAGATCAGTTTGATGACAATGGTGGTGAATGAAGATGAGCATCGTCAGTATGATGACAATGAAGGTAAATGAAGATCAGTATGATGACAATGGAGGTGAATGAAGATCAGTATGATGACAATGGAGGTGAATGAAGATGAGCACCGTCAGCATGATGACAATGTAGGTGAATGAAGATGAGCACCGTCAGTATGATGACAATGGAGGTGAATGAAGATGAGCACCGTCAGTATGATGACAATGGAGGTGGATGAAGATCAGTATGATGGCAATGGAGGTGAATGAAGTGAGCATCGTCAGTATGATGACAATGGAGGTGAATGAAGATCAGCATCGTCAGTATGATGACAATGGAGGTGAATGAAGATGAGCACCGTCAGTATGATGACAATGGGGTGAATGAAGATCAGTATGATGACAATTGAGGTGAATGAAGATCGGTATGATGACAATGGAGGTGAATGAAGATCAGCATTCGTCAGTATGATGACAATGGAGGTGAATGAAGATGAGCACCGTCAGTATAATGACAATGGAAGTGAATGAAGATCAGTATGATGACAATGGAGGTGAATGAAGATCAGCATCGTCAGTATGATGACAATGGGGGTGAATGAAGATCAGTATGATGACAATGGAGGTGAATGAAGATCAGCATCGTCTGTATGATGACAATGGAGGTGAATGAAGATGAACATCGTCTGTATGATGACAATGGAGGTGAATGAGGCTCAGTATGATGACAATTTGAGGTGAATGAAGATCAGTATGATGACAATGGAGGTGAATGAAGGTCAGTATGATGACAATGGAGGTGAATGAAGATCAGTATGATGACAATGGAGGTGAATGAAGATGAGCACGTCAGTATGATGACAATGGAGGTGAATGAAGGTCAGTATGATGACAATGGAGGTGAATGAAGATGAACATCGTCAGTATGATGACAATGGAGGTGAATGAAGATGAACATCGTCAGTATGATGACAATGGAGGTAAATGAACATCAGTATGATGACAATGGAGGTGATTGAAGATGAGCACCGTCCGTATGATGACAATGGAGGTGAATGAAGATCAGTATGATGACAATGGAGGTGAATGAAGTCAGTATGATGACAATGGAGGTGAATGAAGATGAACATCGTCAGTATGATGACAATGGAGGTGAATGAAGATGAGCACCGTCAGTATGATGACAATGGAGGTGAATGAAGATCAGTATGATGACAATGGAGGTGAATGAAGATCAGTATGATGACAATGGAGGTGAATGAAGATCAGTATGTTGACAATGGAGGTGAATGAAGATGAGCATGTCAGTATGATGACAATGGAGGTGAATGAGATGAACATCGTCAGTATGATGACAATGGAGGTGAATGAAGATCAGTATGATGACAATGGAGGTGAATGAAGATGAGCATCGTCAGTATGATGACAATGAAGGTAAATGAAGATCAGTATGATGACAATGGAGGTGAATGAAGATCAGTATGATGACAATGGAGGTGAATGAAGATAAGCTCGTCAGTATGATGACAATGGAGGTGAATGAAGATCAGCATCGTCAGTATGATGACAATGGAGGTGAATGATGATTCAGCGTCGTCAGTATGATGACAATGGAGGTGAATGAAGATCAGTATGATGACAATGGAGGTGAAATGAAGATGACCATTCGTCAGTATGATGACAATGGAGGTGAATGAAGATGAACATCGTCAGTATGATGACAATGGAGGTGAATGAAGATCAGCACCGTCAGTATGATGACAATGGAGGTGAATGAAGATCAGCATCGTCAGTATGATGGACAATGGAGGTGAATGAAGATGAGCATCGTCAGTATGATGACAATGGAGGTGAATGAAGATGAGCACCGTCAGTATGATGACAATGGAGGTGAATGAAGATCAGTATGATGACAATGGAGGTGAATGAACATCAGTATGATGACAATGGAGGTGAATGAAGGTCAGTATGATGACAATGGAGGTGAATGAAGATCAGTATGATGACAATGGAGGTGAATGAAGAGAGCACTGTCAGTATGACGCCAAGGGCTCTCCGTGTCCGCAGTGTCAAAGATGGGGTCACGGCAGGTCATGCACACGTCTTCTTCCCCTGAACTCTGTGGACAGTACTGGACGCCTCACTGAAGAACACTACACCAGGCTGCTCCAGGTCTGGGGGCTGTGTGTCAGCGTCTGGGGCTCTGCAGCTGACTCACCTGTCCATTCTGCGATAGGGTCAGTCTGTCTCTGCAGATGATTCATCTGTCCATTCTGCCATTGCTGTCAGTCTGTCTCTGCAGATGATTCATCTGTCCATTCTGCCATGCTGTCAGTCTGTCTCTGTAGATGATTCACCTGTCCATTCTGCCATGCTGTCAGTCTGTCTCTGTAGATGATTCACTGTCCATTCTGCCATGCTGTCAGTCTGTCTCTGCAGGTGACTCACCTGTCCATTATGCCATGCTGTCAGTCTGTCTCTGCAGGTGACTCACCTGTCCATTATGCCATGCTGTCGTCTGTCGCTGTCTCTGTAGATGACTCACCTGTCCATTATGCCATGCTGTCAGTCTGTCGCTGTCTCTGTAGATGACTCACCTGTCCATTATGCCATGCTGTCAGTCTGTCGCTGTCTCTGTAGATGATCACTGTCATTTATGCCATGCTGTCAGTCTGTCGCTGTCTCTGTAGATGACTCACCTGTCCATTTCTGCCATGCTGTCAGTCTGTCGCTGTCTCTGCAGATGATTCATCTGTCCATTCTGCCATGCTGTCAGTCTGTCGTTGTCTCTGCAGGTGACTCACCTGTCCATTCTGCCATGCTGTCAGTCTGTCTCTGCAGATGATTCATCTGTCCATTCTGCCATGCTGTCAGTCTGTCGCTGTCTCTGCAGGTGACTCATCTGTCCATTCTGCCATGCTGTCAGTCTGTCCTGTCTCTGTTAGGTGACTCACCTGTCCATTCTGCCATGCTGTCAGTCTGTCCTGTCTCTGTAGGTGACTCACTGTCCATTCTGCCATGCTGTCAGTCTGTCTCTGTAGGTGACTCACCTGTCCATTCTGCCATGCTGTCAGTTTGTCGCTGTCTCCTCGTCCGCACCGTCCTTTCAAACAGTTGTCGGAGGATTGTTGGAGCCTAACCATTGGGGACACTGAGGGTCATCATGTCGACAGTCTACATTGGAGCAAAACCATTGGGGACACATGAGGGTCATCATGTCGACAGTCTACATTGGACAAAAATT
>JAFLJL010016880.1:0-15623 GCA_018398815.1 Conus ventricosus
TACTGACAGCTAATTCACCCTGTCTTCCCCTTATTTACTGATAGCTGACAGCTAACTCAGCCCTGTCCTCCCTTATTACTGACACAAATTTTAGCCTGTCTTCCCTTATTACTGATAGCTGACAGCTCACTCACCCTGTCTCAATTTCATCACTGATAGTATTTGCATGATGTATCCTGCCCTCTTCTCTCACTAAAAAACATTTCAATTGCACACCCTTCCACTCTCGCTATCACTGGAAAGCAGTTATAAGGTTAGCCTTGCCTTCTGTCCCCCCCCCCCCCCCCGCCCCCCCCCCCCCCCTCCTCCCCAGCCCACTGTCGCTGCAAGCAAATCATCGCTGTTTCTCTTTTATCGCCCGTAGCAGCAAGGTTATTTACCCTGGCCCTCTTTTATTTACCTATAACAGCGCGACTAAGTCCCCTCCTCAGTCTTCTGTCTCACAAAGAGCAACATAATCTCCACGTCTGTTTCTGTCACTCTGAGAACAGTTATTCCCTTGGTCTCTTCTTTCTGTGATACCATTACCATTTGCCAATAGACAACTTCGGAAAGTGACTAGGGAGAGAGGCAGTGGTACAGTCTCGCCGTTCAGAGAAGTTGGACCCCAGCCGTCCTACATGGGGAATGTAACGCTGGCAGGCTCGGGCCCAGAGCAGTGTTGACCCATTGGCCAGCTTCCTTTTTTGTTGCAGCATGTAGGAGAGAGAAATGCCAACACGTGCTAATTCACCCTGTCTCTCCTCTAACACTGATAGCTAGGCTAATTCACCCCAGTCCTCTCCTCTATAACCCGATAGCTTTAGTGCTAATTTCAACCCGTCTCTCTTCTATCACCGATAGCATAGTGCTAATTCTACCCTTGCTCTCTTCTATCACTGATACTTCGTGCGAATTCCACCCTGTCTCCTCTTCCTATCATGATACTTAGAGCTAAATCACCCTGACTCTCTTCTCACTGATAGCTTAGTGGAGCTAATTCAACCCTTTCTTCTATCACCGATAGCTAGTGCCTAATTCACCCTGTCTCTCTTCTACTCCACCGATTAGCGAGCTGTTCACACCCTGTCTCTCTTCTCCTGATGGTAAAAAAGCGAGCTAATTTCACCCTGTCTCTCTCCTCCTGATGGTAGCGCGAGCTAATTCACCCCTGACTCTCTTCTCCTATTGGTAGCGACTAATCACCCTGTCTCCTCTTCTCCTGATGGAGCGAGCAAATTCACCCTGTCTCTCATCCCTCCTTATGGTACGAGCTAATTCACCCTGTCTCTCTACGTGCCACTGATAGTAGCTAGCTAATTCACCCCGCTCCTCTTCCTGATGGTAGGCGAGCTAATTCACCCTGTTCTCTCTTCTCCTGATGGTAGTGGGCTACTTCACCCTTTCTCTCTTCTCCCACTGATATGGCGAGCTAATTCCACCCTGTTCTCTTCTCCCACTGAAATGGCGAGCCATTTCCACGGCCTGTGTTTTTTTTTTAATTTTTTCCTTCTCCCCACTGATAGTGCTAGCCAATTCACCCTTTATTTCTTTCCTCCCACTGATAGTGGCGAGCTAATTCACCGTCCTCTTCTTCCTCTGATAGAGCGAGCTAATTAACCCTGTCTCTCATCTCCCACAGATAGTAGCGAGCCATTTCACCCTGTCTCACTTCTCCCTTCCCACGATAGTAGCGAGCAAATGGAACACTGTCTGTCTTCTCCAACCGATAGTAGCGAGCTATTTTCACCCTGTGTCTCTCTCCCCACTGAAGATAGTAGCGAGCTACTTCACCCCTGTATCTCTCTTCATTGATCTTGGCGAGCAATTCACCTCCCCTCTTTCTTCTTCCCTCTATATAGAAGCGAGCTACTTCACCCCTGTCTCTTCTCCCACTGATAATAGCGAGCTACTTCACCCAGTGTCTCTCTCCCACTGTATATAGTAGCGAGCTACTTCACCCTGTGTCTCTTTCATCCCACAGATTATAGTAGCGAGCTACTTCACCCTGTGTCTCATCGCCCACTATATAGTAGCGAGCTACTTCAACCCTGTTTCTCTTCTCCCACTGATATAGTAGCGACTAACTTCACCCTGTCTTCTTCTCACACTGGAAAGTAGCGAGGCTAATTCACCCAGTCACTCTTCTCTATATTAGCGAGGCAAATTCACCCTGTTCTCTCTTCTCCCACTGATATAGCGAGCAAATTCACACCTGTCCTCTTCACCACCCACTGATATATCGAGCTACTTCACCCTTTCTCTCTTCTCCCACTGTAAGTAGCGAGCCGATTCACCCTGTCTCTCTTCTCCCACTGATAGTACGAGCTAATTCAACCTGTAACCCTTCTCCCACTGATATAGCGAGCTAATATCAACCTGTATCACTCTCATCCCACGATATAGCGAGCTCCGTTCACACCGCCTCTCACTTCTCCCCACTGATAGTAACGAGCCTAAGTCACGCCCGTCTCTCCTTCGCCCACTGATAGTAGCGAACAAATTGACCCTGTCTCTCTTCACCCACTGATAGTACGAGCTAATTCACCCTGTCTCTCCTTCTCCCACTGATAGTACGAGCCAATTTCACCCTGATCTTATTCTTCCCACGATTAAGCGATCTTATACTCCTGGCGGTCCTCTCCCACTCATAGTGAGGCGAACCAAGTCACCGTATTTTCTCTTCAATCTCTAAAAAAGCAACCAGCCAATTCATTCTGTCTGCCATGAAGTGACCATATTCTTCAGCTAATGACCTTCTCTCTCTCTCTCTCTTCTCTACTCCTCTCCTCTCTCTCTCTCTCACTCTCTTCTCTCTCTCTCGTCACTCCTCCTCTCTCCTCTCTCTCTCTCAATGGCCAACGCATATTAAATTATTCCGATCTCTCACTCTCTCTCACTCTCTCTCTCTCTCTCTCACTCTCTCTCTCCTCTTCATCTCTCCATCTCTCTCTCACTCTCTCTCTCTGTCTGTCTGCTGTCGCTGTCCACTCTCTCACTCTCTCTCTCTCTCCCTCTCTCTTCTCTCTCCATCTTCTCTCTCTCTCTCACTCTCTCTCTCTGTCAATGTCCTATGCATGATAAATTATTCAATCTCTCTCTCTCTCTCCTCATCCCATCTCCTCTCTCCTCTCTCCTCTCTCATCTCTCTCTCTCTCTCTCTCTCTCTCTTGTCTCCTCTCAATGGTGCTATACGCATGATTGAATTATTCGAATCACCTCTTCTCTCTCCTCTCTCTTCATCTCTCCTCTCTCCTCTCGCACATCTCTCTCTCTCTCCTCCTCACTCTCTCTCTCTCTCTCTCAATGGCCTATGCAGATTGAATTATTCGAATCTCTCCTCTCTCTCACTCTCTCCTCTCACTCAAATCTCACTCCATCTCCTCTCCCTCTCTCAATCTCTCTCTCATGTCCTCTCTCTCTCTCTCTCTCTCTTCTCATACTGCTCTCTCCTCTCTCTCTTCCTCTCTCTCTCTCAATGGCCTACGCTGAGTAAATTATTCGAATCTCTCTCTCTCTCTCTCACTCTCTCTCTCTCTCTCTCTCTCTCTCTCTCTCTACCTCTTCTCTCTCTCTCTCACTCTTCTGTGTCATCTGTCTGTCTGTCTGTCTGTCCTCTTCTCTCTCATCTCTCTCTCCTCTCCTCCTCTCTCACTCTCTCTCTCACAGTCTGTCATGGACTATGCATGATTAAATTAATTCGAGATCTCTCTCTCCTCACTCTCTCTCTCTCATCTCTCTCATCTCTCTTTCTCTCAATGGTCTACGCATGATTGGAATTATTCGAATCTCCTCTTCTCTCTCTCTCTCCTCTCTCTTCTCCTCCCCCTCTCTCTCTCTCCTCTCTCTCTTCTCTCTCTCAATGGCCTATGCATGATTGAATTATTCGAATCTCTCCTCTCTCACCTCTGTCTCTCACTGTCTCTCTCGGTCTCTCTCTTCATCTCCTCTCTCCTCTCTCTCTCTCTGCTCCTCTCCCTCTCTCTCCTCTCTCTCTCTCATGGGACTATGCATGAATTGAATTATTCAAATCTCGCTCTCTCTCCCTCACTCCACCTCCTCCCTCTCTTCCTCTCTTCTCCTCCTACCACTCCTCCATCAAACACTTCTCCTCTCTCTTCCTCTCCTCTCTCTCTCTCTCTCCCTCAATGGCCTATGCAGATTAAATTATATCGAATCTCTCACTCTCTCTCTCTCATCTTCTACTCTCCTCTCTCTCTCTCTCTCTCCTCTCTCTCTCTCTCTTCTCCTCTCTCTCTCCCCCTCCTCTGTCTCTGTCTGTCTGTCGGTCTCTCTCTCTCTCTCTCCTCACTCTATCTCATCTCCTCTCTCTCTCTCTCACTCTCTCTCTCACAAAGGCCAAACATGTTAAATTATTCCGAATCTCTCCTCTCGCTCACTCTACTCTATTAATGGTCTATGCATGATTAAATTATCGACTCTCTCTCTCTCTCTCCTCTCTCTATCTTCGGGCACACTCTCTCTCTCTTTGGGTCTCACGTCTCTCCTCTCTCTCTCGTCTCTCTCTCTCTCTCCGTGGTCACTGATAACAAGGTGAATATCAGCCTCTTTCTTGTTGCATTGATACGAGATAAGCTCATTCGGCCTGCCCTGTCTCTTCTTCATTTTCTCACATAACCTTACAATTGCGCAAACTGACGAGACTCACATTTTTTTGTTTTGTATTGTTTTGTTTAAAGAGGGACCATAGGAGGGAAGAGGGGTGAGGAAGTCTGTAACCATCTCCACCCCCCCCCCCCGCCCCCTTCCCTTCCCGCCACTCCTCCGCTTAAACCCAACTCTGTACAACCCGGGAAAAAATGATCTGGAATGAAGAAGAAGGCATCCCCTCTTCAAGTTCCGGCAGCATGCATTCCATCACACTTACGCCCCTTGTTCCACCTTTCCCCCCCCCCCCCCCCCCTCTCCTTCCCGCACCCCCCATCCCCTCGTATCTTGTGATGTCATTGGCAGCAATCCTCGTCTGATCTGCACTCTCTGGTTTTTTTTCTCCCCCCCCCCTCTCCCTCTTTCTCCCCCCTCCCTCCCACCCCCACCCTCTCTTCCTTCATGTTGTGGTGCTTTCCTAACCCTGGCAGTGGAAGTTCACGGGAAGAAGAATGCCGACGGTTCTCCGTGCCAATCAGAGTTCCTTCCTATCTGCAGTCTTCGCCGTCTCTGGTTGGAAGAAGTTCAGAACGCTCAAACGATAGAGGCAACTGAAAAGAGTTCCTACTGGATCTGGTCGAGGAAGAGCAAAAGTGAACTTCAAAAAGATTCGTGCTCCTAACTTAGTCCACAGCATTGTGGGTAAAACACTCGTCTGAAAAGGCACGACTTGGGACGTCCACCCACTCGGAAGACACGGGCTGGAATCCCGGCAGCACTAGGGGTAAAGGATTCTGGCCCGCCCATTAAAGAAGTAACGGTTCGAATCTCGGCAGCGCCAGGGGCAGAGAATTATGGCAGCAAAGGGCTTCTAAGAGTCATGACTTGGATGCGGCCGTCGGGTAACCTTGGTGATGTTCAGAACCAAAAACGCTTGTCTTGGGATGAGGGTGGGGGTGGGGGGTGGGGGAGGCTGTGGGGTTGTTCATCTCTGGAGACGTTCTCCTGTCAACTTCTCCCACGGTTTCTCCCTACTGGTGTTCATGGGCAAAATAGCTGGCTGGACATGATCAAAACAATCCCATTTTGACCTCTATTCACTTAACACAGCATTAATGGTGTTCACTCTGGGATGAAGTGGATTCTCTCTCTCTCTCTCTCTCTCTCTCTCTCTCTCTCTCTCTCTCTCTCTCTCTCTCGGGGGTTCACTTCCGGCACGCAGAATGTAAACATCAAGAAGTCGGAGCTCTGGAATCGATTTGAATTTGTGTTGACACAGACATTCTTGTGAAGCGTTATTGTACGACCGACATCATGCTGCAGTACCTTTTGCTTTTCGTGCTGTTTGTGGTGGGTTTGTGTCTGTAGTTTTGGCTTTTATGCACCAACGTGTATTGAAAAGGGCCGCTTTCTTCTTTCGGACATTGAGAATGCATACATGGCAAGGCGGTGTCACCGTAGGTTTGCTCCTGTCTCTGTTATTCCACGGACTTTTACTTCAGCGTTGCGGTGACGTTGAGTTGAACCCGGGACCTACTTCTGGCAACAAAGCAGCAGACCAGAGGCAGACCAGACTGAAGAGCGCCAGCGGTGGGTCACCGGCATCCAAGTCCTCTCCCTCCCGGGTGGATGCAGAACCCAGTCTCCGTGATGTGCTGTCTTCCATAACAGAACCTGAACTGTAAGTTTGATGACATGAAAGCTGACATGAGGGACATGAAGGAAATGTATGCGGACTGCATGATGACGTTTTGTCTCTGACAAAGGAGGTCGCTGATCTCAGACGGGATAATGAAAACCTGAAGGCACAGAACGAGAGACTGAATGATCAGGTGTGAAACTTGAACAAAAGACAGATGACTTAGAATGTCGTTCTAAGCGAAACAATGTAATATTCCATGGCATCCCAGGAGTGATCGGGAAACCAGGCAAGACTGTGAGGGCCTTGTGCATGATTTGCTGGCTGATAAATTAGAGCTGGCGAGAGACGTACAATTTGACAGGCTCCACAGATTGAATGCGAAACATGATTCTCCTCCAATCATTGGTTGCTGTACTTTTTTTTAAGGATAAGGAATCAATACTGGGTGCCAGGCACAAGCTACGTGGTACAAGTATATTTGTGGGTGAAGATTCTCCCAGCGAGTGAGAGAAATTCGTAAAAAACTTGTCCCTCATCTGAAAGACGCAAGAAAATAAAATAAAAAGGTATCAATGATCTTTGATCACCTGGTGATTGAAGGAAAAAATATTACCTTGACCAAGACAGTAATCTGAAACTGTCTACATAGAGGTATGGCCGGCCTGTTAGAGAAATATCAAAACAACTTAATTCATCAAATCAGTACCTAAATAAAAACGCGGAGGGTACAGAAGCAAGTGTAACACCGTGTACAGGAGAAGGGAAGGATGGCACAGCACGTGCAGTTCGGATTGGGATGGGTGACACAGCTGTGTCAACGTCCTGTGTTAGCTGTGAAGTTCACGACAGATACTGTGCGTGCAGTGCGTCGTTCAAACGAACACATTCAGATGTTTTCACGGTGGCCGATAAATTGTGTGCTGGCAACATATCGAATTTGGGTCAGGTACATAATGAAAGCGTGAATGAAAGTGTTTTTCCTGTCGTGTTTGATGCTTATTTGTCTTCTAAAGTTTATGTTGTGTAATGAAAAAGTGGCTGAGAACAAAATATCTTCTTCATTGAATAAATGCTTATTTTGTAGAGTGAATGAAGCGTGAATGAAAATGCTTCGATTTCATCATCGAATGAATGTCTCTGCTCCAATGTTTATGTACATAATCAAAACGGAATAAGAGCAATTCATCTCCAATATCGACCGAAAGCGTCCCCTCCGAAGTTGGTGTACATACTTTAAGAGACGAATGTGCCAATATAAATGTGCGTGCTTGTGAGGATTGTTGTTCCAGTTTGTACAGCTTGTAATGACAGATGAGGTTTATGATCCACAAATATAAACATTAATTCACCAACCACTACGGTCATGCCACCACTGTAAATCACACCAGTTACAATAATACGCCCGTTATTAAAAACTATTCTTTCCTCCACTGGAACATAGGCGGTTATATTGTCGAAGCTTTCTAATATTGATTTTATTGATTATGTGTCATCTTTTGATTTTGTCTGTCTTGTTGAGTCTTTTGTTGATGATTTCCAGTCTACTGTGTTTAGTGACCATACTGTGTTGTAAAGCCTGCTTTACGGTTTACTGAGCGAGGAAAGGAGTTCAGGGGGAGTAATATGTTTAATCAGAAATAGTCTTGTGAAATATGTGAAACAAGTTGTTGTTCATTATGATAATGTGTTATTATTTGTTCTTGATAAAAATTTGTTCTGCTTATCAAATGATAACTTATATTTATGTACATATGTTCCACCCGAGAAATCACCATACTATTCTGTGTTAAACGTGGATAATGGATCAGTCAAATTGAGGATTGTATTGTAAATAATATATGTTTCCGTGATAAGATGTCAATATTGATGTGTGGTGACTTAACGGTCGAACAGCAGACATATCTCCAGAATGTGATGACAATATTAAAACGTTTTCATGGTTTGACAAATTTGATTCGTCTAAAGTTAAGCGACAGTCTCAAGACAAGGTGTTGAATGAATATGGTAACGTCTGTTAAACATGTGTAATGCTTTGGGTCTGTACATTCTTAATGGTCTTTGTTCGAGTGACATCAGTGGTCACTTACATATGTGTGTGAATCAGGTTGTAGTGTGAATGATTACTTTATAGCATCATGTGAACTTTTTGACTTTATAAACTCTTCTTGTAACTTGTGTGGAACGAACGACTGGAATCTGTCATTGCCTTTGGAATTTAGCGTAAATGTTCTTGGAACAAATGTGGGTGCGAATGAAAAATGATAAAAGGAGAGAATATATTGAAAAGTTTGTGTGGGATAAGGATTATGCCTTGAATTTCATAGACACAATGAACTCACAGGAAATCAAATTCCAGTTATTTCGTGCAATGGATTTAGTAGATGTAAATATAAATGATGCACTTAACTTGTTTAACAGTTCTGTAAAAAGAGCTGCTGACGGTATGAAAGGTAAAGTTTGTGTAAACAGAGTGAAACGACAGAATGATTGGTTTGATGCCGAATGTAAAATTGAAAGACAAAATGTACGAAAATTGTTAAGAACATTTTGCAACACGTTAGATAAAGATGTCCGACATCTATTCTGTGTAGTCGACGTGAGTATAAAAAAAATTTTACAAAGAAAGAAGAAACAACACATGATCTACTGTTTGAAAAAAGTGATCACAAGTATTGATAGTCAGCAGAGTTCTGGAGAAATGTACGTACAGTATTTAAAACGCGAGTATATAACCAAAACCAAATCACTTTAGATGAATGGTATAATCATTTTAAGTATGTGCTGGATAAGGATTCTACGACAGAAACTGAAATTCTAGAAAATGATATGATACGCGACAACGGATATATAGAATATTATGATCGTCCTATAAGCAATAATTGAGTTGTTGCTGCAATAAGAAAGCTAAAAAAATGGAAAGGCAGCTGGTCCAGATGCATGATTTGTGAGTTTTTTTTTTAAATGTGGTAATGTTGGAACTGATTTCTGGTTAAATTGTTCAATAATTTGTTTGACAAATGGAATTTATCCTGAAGATTGGCACAAATCATTTATTCTCCCTCTCTTTAAAAAAGGTAATTACGAATGACCCTAACAATTACAGAGGAATTTCCTTGTCTGATGTTGCAAGTAAAGTATTTGGTTCTATTATTAACAAGAGATTGTCAGAATGGATTGAAGTAAACAATATAACAGGTGATCACCAGGCAGGGTTCAAGAAAAACTTTTGTACAATTGATCATATGTTCACTCTGTTAGCAGCTGTCCAGAAACAATTTTCTAATAACCGTAAGCTATATGTTGCCTTTATAGACTTTGAAAAGGCCTTTGACTCCATTTCAAGAAAATTTTTGTGGCCGATACTTACAAAAAATGGAATCAAAGGTAAATTATATAATTGTGTAAAATGCATGTACAAAGATGTTAAAGATGTAGGGCAAAATTTAGTGACATATTAGATGTACTCAGGGTGCTAAACAGGGGGATGTCTGCAGCCCTGTATTATTTTCTTTGTATATTAATGAATTAGCACAAGAAATTTATTGAGAAGGAAGACACGGTGTCACTTTTGACTTGATTGAATTATTTATATTGTTATTTGCAGATGATGTCGTCTTGCTCTCTGGAACTGTCGTAGGATTACAAAACCAATTGAATATTTGCATTCTGCAGCATCTAGACTGGATTTGAAAGTAAACATGGGTAAATCAAACATTTATGTTTTTCGAAAGGGTGGTTTCTAGCATCACGTGAAAGGTGGTTGTATGGAAGTTCGCAAATGTCGGTGGTAAATGCTTACAAGTACTTGGGCATATATTTTTCACAAAACTTAGCTTTACGTTTGCCTGTCACGATCTTGTTAACAGAGGAAAGCGTGCTGTCATAGCTATTTTAAGTTTGCTTTATAAATTTGAAAGTGTTTCGGTTAAATTATTTTTAATTGTTTGATGCCCAAGTGCAGCCTATTGTACAGTATGGCGCCGAGATTTGGGGATTGGATAAAGGACATGAAATTGAAAAATTACATTTATTTGCTATGAAACGCTTTTTGCATGTGGATAGACGAACCCCTAATGATTTGGTTTATGGTGAGCTTGGCAGATATCCCATTTATGTAAATTCATATGTGAAATGTATTAGTTATTGGCTTAAGCTCGTGCGTTATGGGAGATCACAGATTACCTGCAAAAGCATACAAAGTATTGTTTGATTTAGATTCTAGAGGTAAATCAACTTGGGCAACTTCTGTTCGTAAATGTCTTTGTAGTTATGGGTTTTCGTTTGTTTGGTTAGAACAGAGTGTTGGATGTGTTGAAACATTTTGGCTTGTTTTAAGCAGAGAATAATTGACTGTAACTTGCAAGACTGGAATAGTCATATTAAAACAGTGAGAGATTTTCTTTGTTTCGATTCTAAGACAAATCAGGTAATGGAAGCAGAACCTATCTATCGATGACTATTAATAGTTTTGTCAGATCTGCATTAACTAAGTTTAGTTCGGTGTATCTGATATTGCTGTACACAGGCAACGTTACAATGTTCATACAGAATTAGATGTTTTATGTCCATTGTGCAAGTCTGCCCCAGAGAACGAACTTCATTTTCTATTTGTTTGTCCTTTGCTTACAGATTTAAGACAAAAATATATTCCTTTGAAATATTATCGACGTCCATCATTTTTTAGGCTGTCTTGCTTTGTCGTCAAGAAATGAGAATGTTGTTGGTGATCTAGCTTCTTATTTGTATAAATCCTTCAAGAGGAGGAGCTATCTGACTTGAATTTGTATATATTGTGCTTGTATATTAATATGTTGTTACATCAGTTGATATGTCAATACCCCTTCAAATGGGGCTGTGGCCTTTCTTGAATAAATTATCGTTATCGTTATCGTCATCGTTATTCTCTCTCTCTCTCTCTCTCTCTTCTCTCTCTCTCTCTCTCTCTTCTCTCTCTCTCTCTCTCTCTTCAAACACCACACACAACACACACACAACACCAGAGAAGAGAGAGAGAGAGAGGGGATAGAGAGAGAGAGAGAGAGAGAGGAGAGAGAGAGAGAGAGAGAGCTGGTGGTTGTTTTTCTTTTGTTTCCATGTGTTTTCTTTTTCTGGTTAGCGGGGAAGGGAAAGGATAAGGGGGTGTTATTGGCATCGATCACTACCACGCCACCCGTTGGATTTCTGTTTCTCGCGACAAGGGGGTTGGGGTGTGGTGTTAGTGGAGCCGCAGGGGTGAAAAAGTCCCATCTGATCTACCCCCCCAACCCCCCCTCCTTCCCTACCTCCATTTTCCCCATGCTTCTAACTCCTCCCACACCTCAGGACGGGTGAACGGGTCCCTTCCATCATTCCTTCCTAACTACCTCCAACACCTTGGACCGGGTAGAACGGGTCCATTCCCTCATGCCTTCCTAATACCCCCCAACACCTACAGGATCGAGTGAACGGGTCCATCCCCTTTATCCCCTTCCCAACTACCCTCCAACACCTACAGGATCGGGTAGAACGGTCCATTCCCTCATGCCTTCCTAATACCCTCCAACACCTACAGGATCGGGTAAACGGGTCCATTCCGTCATGCCTTCCTAACTACCCTCCAACACCTACAGGATCGGGTAAACGGATCCATTCCATCATGCCTTCCAACTCCCTCAAACACCTACAGGATCGGTAGAACGGAATTATTCCATCATGCCTTCCTAACTACCCTCCAACACCTACAGACCGGGTAGAACGGGTCCATTCCTCATGCCTTCCTAACTACCCTCCAACACCTACAGGGCCCGGGTAGAACGGGTCCATTCCATCATGCCTTCCAACTACCCCCCAACACCTACAGGACGGGTAGAAAGGGTCCATTCCGTCATGCCTTCCTAAACTCCCAACACCAACAGGACCGGGTAGACGGGTCCATTCCATCATGCCTTCCTAACTACCCTCCCAAAACCTACAGGACGGGTAGAACGGGTCCATTCTCATGCCTTCCCAACTACCCTCCAACACCTACAGGACCGGGTAGAACGGGTCCATTCCATCATGCTCTTCTAACTACCCTCCAACACCTACAGGACCGGGTTTGAACGGGTCCATTCCATCATGCCTTCCTAAATACCCTTCAACACCCACAGGACCGGGTTAGAAAGGGGCCTTCCATCATGCCTTCCTAACTACCCTCCAAACACCTACAGGGCCGGGTAGAACGGGTCCATTCCATCATGCCTTCCTAACTACCCTTTAACACCTACAGGACCGGGTAGAACGGGTCCATTCCATTTATGCCTTCCTAACTACCCCCCAACACCTACAGGACCCAGTAGAACGGGGCCATTCCCTCATGCCTTCCTAATACTCTCCAACACCTACAGGACGGGTAGAAGGGTCCATTCCAACACCTACGGACCCGGGTAGAACGGTTCCCTTCCCCTCTGCCTTCCTAACTACCCTCCAACACCCACAGGACCGGGTAGAAAAGGTATGATGTTTGTGTGCCGCTTTCAGAGCAAGGGGATTGGGAAGGTGAGGGGGAGCGAGGGAGTGGGGCTGGGGTGGGTGGATGCGAAGGAAGGTGGTGGATGTGGTGGTGGGTCCCGTATCCAATCCCGGGGTTTGATTTAGTGTTTTGAGGTGGGTTTTTTTTTTTTTTTTTTTAATGGAATCGTGGTTCAGGGTTGAATATAATAAAGATGACGATCATGATGATGACGACGATGATGAAGATAATAATGATAATGACGATGATGATGATGATGATGAGATATGATCATGATCATGATGATGAGTACACACACACACGCGCCGCGCGCGCGCGCGCCGCACACCACACACATGCACACAAACCACGCACTTTTAAAACACAAACCACACACACACAACACACACACACACACACACAACACACCACACAACCACACCCTCATACACAAAAGAGAGAGCGCACAAGTACGCACTCCAGCATCCCCGTCCCCACACACAAAACACACAACACACACACACCACACACACAAAAAACACACCAACACACACGTGAACACAACGCATACACACACACACAAACAACACACACCACCCAAACACAACACCGTCTGCACAAAAGAGAGAGCGCACAATTACGCATCGAGCACTCCGCTCACACACACACACCCCACACCACCACACACACACACACCACACACACACACACACACATACACACGCGCGCGCGCTCGCCACACACAACCACACACACCACACAACACACACCCAAAAACACACACAGTGACACACAACCGCGGTGACACACACACACGTGACCACACACACACTAACGAGCGCACACGTTTGAACCGAATGTTTCCCACACAGACAAGGGGACGGAGGTCGGAAGACCCTTTTCCCAACACAAATCGTTGTTTTACCGTTTCTGCGAAAGCCAGTACGGGTGCACAACCGTGACGTCAGGCACGTGCAACCACAGAGCGCGAACAGTTGCGGTCTAAAATAACAATCTCAACTCCTGCGGCGGGTCGGCGATTCTATCTTTATACCCTGTTCTCCAAATAGAGAAGCGTGGGGTGTGAGCCTCTCCCCTTTGATTGCAAACATCTTGCGGTGTCGACTAGAAGAGGGTTCACTCTTCCAACTACCCCCTACCGGTTTTTTTTTGAACTCACAACTTTTTGGGAAATGGTGGGCGTTTTCAAGGCGTGCCTAATCAGATGGATGTTTTCACCACTACTAACGGGCCAATTTTCCTAAGCTGGAAAATTTAAACATATGAAGTTCACTTTTGTTCCTCCTCGAGCAAAACCAGCTGTAACTCTTTTCGGCTTTCCTCTGCCATTCCTTCAGGCTTCTGGTCTTCTTACCTGCAATCCTGAGTGTTTCATGAGATCACAGGCTGATGAGCCTACAATCACTTTATCCAACCTCTTTGTCTAGAACCTAGGCCTGGAAGCCAATTCTCTCAATCTGGTGGTTATACTGGCACACTCCTCTGTCATGTAGATGTGTGCTTGCTCTCTATCGCTTTCGTACTGCACAGTGATTTCGATCAGAATCATTTTTTTGTATGACCCTGATGGAGAACAATGTTTGATATCATGTCACTCTTCCTAATGACCTCTGGGCGAACCACCCATTTCGAGATCTACTGTGCATTCCCATCATCTGCTCCATCCCAGCAAACCCTTTGTCCATGCTTTGGTTATCACAGCTGTTCATGACGATGATGTGTGGCCTCCTGCCATGTACAACTTCGTTGCTGGAGCTTCGGGTGGTATAGTGCTTCCTCTGTAGTGCCAACTGCAGGTGTGATCACCTTGAGCATTTGGTTGTGCCTCATGTGTATCTTCCATGGGTTAGCGCTTCTTTGCATGAACTCATGACTTCTTTCTTTCAGTTCTTCTATTACCATATCTCTCTTTGCATTCCCTTTGCTTTGGACCACCATTCATTTCTGCTGATCCCAGCCAATGTCTGCTGGTCTGTGTGTGGCCTGTTTTTACCTGATGTTGAGGTTTTCTCTTGCCACGTCACACGCCTCCCGAACTTTCCACTTTGTGCCAGAATGTAGCTCTGGCCGACTGATCTCAGAACTTTGTCTTACAAGTCCCCAAGCATGGTTAGTAACCTTGCTTTACCGGCTTTGTATTTCTCCCCATGATATCCTTAAACTCCAGCATTCTAATTAAACTTGTAACGTTCCCTTACTTCATCTTCTTGCAAGCAAAGGTATGGAGTACACTTGATCTGTCCTGTGGAAGTCACAGTTGTCTCTGGGTGCACAGCTGTTTGAGAGAGAGAGAGAGAGAGGGGGGGGGGGGGGGGGGGGGGGGGGGGGGGGGGGGGGGGGGGGGGGGGGGGGGAGTGAGGTTTCCAACTGTCGCCTTTGAGGGTCCATTGTTCACTCACGTCACCGACCACTTCGGGCACCCAATCATCGTGTGCCACAAGCGGATTGTTCAATTGCCTTGTCGCTGTTCTTAGGTAATTTTACGTTTGCCATTCCACGTGCAGCGAGGTAAGCTCATTGCCTGCACGTGCGAACCGCCATGTGTGTGTGCTTCAAACATGACCCTTCGACTCTCTCAGTCACTGTGTACTCCTTATCTCATGCCGACCATCCTCACCATGCTGTCTATCGCTGTAGGTCGTACACAATCTGCTGGGCATTTGGCTGACCTGGTAGTAGAAGTTCACAGTCGCAGGTACCAAGATTCGCGTCCTGGTGACATTTTTTGTTGCCTTGGCTTGTTTGGAGAGGCATATAGAATTAATTTTGAGTGGGTGTCACCCTGAGGGACAGCTCACATCGGCAGCTCTACAGACATGAATTAGATTACAGCTCGACTGCGCTTTCCATGCCCCCCGTCATTTTTGTTCTGTTGGGTGGAACCAAAATCCCCCAAATCCCAAA
>JAFLJL010016880.1:16623-34433 GCA_018398815.1 Conus ventricosus
ACACACACACACACCGCGCGCGCGCGCGCGCTCGCACACACACACACACACACACACACACACACACGCGTGACACACACACACGCGCGTGACACACACACACGTGACACACACACACACTAACGAGCGCACACGTTTGAACCAGAATAGTTTCCCACACAGACAAGGGGACGGAAGGTACGAGACAGACCTTCCTCCCAACACAACTCGTCTGTTTTACCCGGTGCTGCGAAAGCCAGCTACGGCTGCACAATCCCGTGACGTCAGCGCACGTGCAACCACAGAGCGCGAACAGTTGCGGTCTAAAAATAAACAATCTCAACTCCCTGCGGCGGGTCGGCGATTCTATCTTTATACCGTGTTCTACCCAAATAGAAGACAGCGTGGCGGTGTGAGCCTCTCCGCTTTGATTGCAAAACATCTTGCGGTGTCAGACTAGAAGTGCTTCACTCTTCCAATCTACCCGCTACCGGCTTTTTTTTAACCCCCCCCCCCCGTGTTATATATTCTTCATCTCCCCCCCCCCCCCCCTTATTGAAATTAAATTTCAAATCTTTGCCAAGTCATTGCTAAAATGATGGAAGAATTGTTAACCTGCACATATATATATATATATATATATATATATATATACAACAAACTAATAAATTCCAAGGATAAGTACCGCACCGTTCCAGCAACTTACAGAGCAGCTTGGTGTTGCAATGACTGCAAGAAATATTGAATTATAAACAAAGCTTGCTCTTATGTCTTAGATTGAAGAAATAGGGGGAGATACGCATTCATATCTGCAGTGGTAGATGATTCTGCCTAACTAACAGTATGTGCATGAGTGGGTGAATGGGGAAAAATAAAGTAAATGCTTCTCAAAATGAGCCTTCAGCAAGCTTATATTCTCCAAGAGGGAGACATCCTCCAATAGGGAGGGAAACTCACTAACATATAACTCCTGGTCATATACCGATATTTCGAAACTTGGTGGTTTCTCCTCAGTGACCGCGGAAAGTGGTAATTTGACTCCTCTGCCTTTTCAGTTTTAAGAAGAATGCAATCCCAGAAAAGGTTGGTGTGCAATACCGTAGTATGTTTGTTGAGTTTTCAAAAAACCAACCAAAGGTGCCATCTAAGAAGCAAAAGAAAATCATAAAAGAGCAAAACAAACTACATTTTCTTGTGAAAAATAGAAAATATAAAACGATATCCTCTAAGACACAAGTGCTGAGGGCTAGTTCTTGGAATGAATCCGCAAGGGACTAAAATACAACAAACTAATAAATTCCAAGGATAAGTACCGCACCGTTCCAGCAACTTACAGAGCAGCTTGGTGTTGCAATGACTGCAAGAAATATTGAATTATAAACAAAGCTTGCTCTTATGTCTTAGATTGAAGAAATAGGGGGAGATACGCATTCATATCTGCAGTGGTAGATGATTCTGCCTAACTAACAGTATGTGCATGAGTGGGTGAATGGGGAAAAATAAAATAAATGCTTCTCAAAATGAGCCTTCAGCAAGCTTATATCTCCAAGAGGGAGACATCCTCCAATATGGAGGGAAACTCACTAACATATAACTCCTGGTCATATACCGATATTTCGAAACTTGGTGGTTTCTCCTCAGTGACCGCGGAAAGTGGTAATTTGACTCCTCTGCCTTTTCAGTTTTAAGAAGAATGCAATCCCAGAATATGTGTGTGTGTGTGTGTGTGTGTGTGTGGAGAGAGAGAGAGAGAGAGAGAGAGAGAGAGAGAGAGAGAGGAGAGAGCTTGACAGCAGGTCTTCAGAGAAGAGACACGCCTCAAACAAATGGTTTGACCCTGAACTCTTTAACACTCTGCATCCACATCATGACTCCAAGATGCCCTTCTAATGCCAACTTTTATTTTGTGCTGGCGCAGCTGGGATTCGAACTCACAACTTTTGGAAGTGGTGGGCGTCTCAAGGCGTGCCTAATCAGATGGATGTTTTCAGCCCACTACTAACGGACACATGTCCTAAGCTGGAAAATTTAAACCATATGAAGTTCACTTTTGTTCCTCCTCGAGCAAAACCAGCTGTAACTCTTTTTCGGCTGCCTCTGCCATTACCTTCAGGCTTCTGGTCTTCTTACCTGCAATCCTGAGCTGTTTCATGAGATCACAGGCTGATGAGCCTACAATCACTTTTATCCAACCTCTTTGTCTAGAACCTAGGCCTGGAAGCCAGATTCTCTCAATCTGGTGGTTATACTGGCACACTCCTCTGTCATGTAGATGTGTGCTTGCTCTCTTCGGCTTTCGTACTGCACAGTGATTTCGATCAGAATCATTTTTTTTGTATGACCCTGAGTGGAGAACAATGTTTGATATCATGTCACTCTTCCTAATGACCTCTGGGCTGAACCACACCATTCGGAAGATCTAACCTGTGCATTCCCAGTCATCTGCACCATCCAAGCAAACCCTTTGTCCATGCTTTGGTTAACACAGGCTGTTCATGCCGATGCAGTTTGGCCTCCTGGCCAGGTACCACTTCGTTGCTGGAGCTTCGTGGAGGTATACTTGCTTCTCTGAAGTGCCATCTGCAGTGTGAATCACCTAGAAGCATTTGTAGCCTCCATAGTGTATCTTCCGTGGGTTTGCGCTTCTTATGCCATGAAAGCTCAAACCTCTTCACTTCAGATCTTCTAATTACCATATCTCACTTTGCATTCCCTTTTGTCTTTTGACCACCATTTCAATTTCTGCTGATCCATCCAATGTCTGCTGGTCTGTGTGTGCCTTTTTTTTACCACCTGATTAGATGTTTTTCCATCTTGCCACGTCCACCGCCTTCCCGACTTTCCACTTTGAGCAGATTGTAGCTCTCTGGCTCGGACTGATCACTTCAGAACTTTGTCTTACAAGTCCCCTTAAGCAGAGGTTAGTAACCTTCGTACCGGCTTTGTATTTCTCTCCCCAGATATCCTTAAACTCCAGCTATTCTAATTATACTTGTAAACGTTCCCTTACTTCATTCTTCCACTGCAAGCAAAGGTAAGGAGTACAACTTGATCTGTCCTGAGGAATGTCACAGTTTGGTCTCTGAGTGCACATCTGTTGAGGGAGAGAGGGAGAAGAGAGAGGGGGAGGGAAAGGTTTTTCCAACCTGATCGCCTTTGAGGTCCATTGGTTCACAGATCACGTCACCTGGACCACTTTCGGGCCCCAAGTCATCGTGTGCACAACGAATGTTCAATTGGCCTGTCTTTCCTTAGGTAATTTACGTTTGCCATTCCACTGTGCAGCGAGGTAAGCACATTTGCCTACACGGCGAACCGCCAGTGTGTGTGCTTCCAAAATCATGACCCTTCACTCTCTCAGTCACTTGTTTATACTCCATATCACATGCCGACCAACCTCACCATGCAGTCTTCAGTCTGTAGGTCGTAACAACAATCCCCTGCTGTGGTCAATTGCTGACCAGGTAGTAGAAGTTCACAGTCGCAGTACCAGTTCGCGTCCCTGGTGACATTTTTTATGCCTGGATTTGTTTTGGAGAGGCATATAGGATATTAATTTTGAGTGGGTGTCAGCCCTGAGTGTACAGCTCACATGCATCTGGGCACTCTGGGCAGACATGAAAATTAGATTACAGCTACCTCTGAACTGCGGCTTTCCATGCCCGCCGTCATGTCTTGTTGTCGTTTGGTTGTATGACGTGGTTTTTTTTTAGATGGCCAGACCCCTCACCCACAACTCCACATACCAATCGGTTAACTCCTTTGCCGAAATTTTTTTTATGTGGGTGGCAGCGGGACCTGTGAACGACTTCAGTCCAAGCGAGAGTAAGAGAAGGCTTCCGCGAAGAAAGAGTTCAACTTTGAACCTGTGCCAGACTTCATGGGGGTGACTGACCCTTCTGGGCGATAGGGTCAAAGAAGGCTCTCACTCTCCTCTCCACCCGTCTGTTAGGGCAGGCAGATCTCATCAAAAGCTGACCCAGATGAACGAATTGCAAGAGGCAACGGAAGAGAGAGAGAGAAGAGTGAGAGAGAAGAGAGAGAAGAAAAGGAGGCCCTTACCACATGAAGGGGGAAACGGTTCTGCGGGAGCGTGATAATCAGAGAAGATAGGGGGGGGGGGGGGGGGGGGGGGGGGGGTGGGGGGGGGGGGGGGGGGGGGGGGAGTTGGGGGGGGGGCTTAACCACAGAGAGAGGGGACGGGTTCTGAGCGATCGTGATAATCAAGAGAGAGAGAGAGAGAGAGAGAAGGGGGGGGGCGCTTACCAGAGAGTAGAGGGGAACGGGGTCAGAGCGAGCGTGATAAATGAAAAGATAGAGAGAGAGAGGAGAGAAGGAGAAGAGAGAGAGAGAGCAGGGTGAGAGTGTAGAGCAAGGTTATAAGGCGAGCGTATAATCTCACCCCAGGAACAAGGTGAGAGGTGAAGGAGGGGTGAAGAGGTAGGTGCAGTGGGGTTGGGTTTAAGGAAGGTAGGAGCTGGAAGAGAGGTTGTGGTGGTGTAAGGGGAGGGGAAGGAGGGGGGGGGGAAGAGGGGATGGAGAGAGGGGGGGGGAATGAAGATTCAAGATAGTCTGTGCCTTACAGTATAGTTCCTTAGGGTAAAGCAGTGCCGGCATTGTTGAAAGGCTGGGCCAGTTACGTGCTGGCGGGGGCAGGAGCCACGTATGGAGGAGGAGGAGGGGGGGGGGGGGGGGTATGAGATGGAAGAAGTCATTGGTGTGGCCGGATAATATCGAGAGAGGGGGGGGGGGGGGGGGGGGGGGGGGGGGGGTGGGGGGGAGGAGGGGTGCCAATGTGGAGATAGCGTGGAAAGCGAGCCGTAGCCAGCCGTGCACGCTCAGGACGGCGCCGGAGTTAGAGGAGGAGGTAGGTGTAGAGCGTACCGAAAATGCCCGCAGTGGCATGCTGCGGGTTCGGACTTCTGTGGGCCAGTTGTCAGATGCAGACGACTGACTTGCCGCGCCAACACAGCTGGATGGTAATACTTCCTTCAACCCTCATTGGCGAAGATCCAGAAGGTATTCTCAGTGGTGTGTGTGTGTGTGTGTGAATTGGTGTGTTTGTGCGCGCGCGCGCGCGCGTGCGGGGCTGCGTGCGAGCTCGTGTGGTTGTGTGTGTGTGGTGTGTGAGAGAGAGAGAGAGAGAGAGAGAGAGAGAAAGAAGAGATAGAGAGGCGCCGCGATTTAGGCTGTCGTATACCACAAATGAAACGGGCGCGGCTGTTCTTTTTGCAAAACAGCGAGGCACAAAGCAGCGCTGATAAGTAGATAAGATGGTAAGACGTGTTTTGGGCTGTCTCTTAATTTACAAAATTTGGTGCCATGCAGTAAAAAACGATCTCATACTCCTCTCCTCCTCTATCTCCTCTCCATTCCTCTCTCTCCCTTTCGACACTCTCTCTCCTCTCTCCTTCCATCACTCTTATCACATCTCGCATCTCCATCCGATTCTTCATCTCTCTCTCTCTCTCCCACTCTTCTCCTAAAGTCGTATCCACCTCCACTTCTCTCAACTATAATCTCCCCTGTCTTTCTGTATCTGGTCTCAGACTCAATTCACTAATCTCATACCGCAACTCATCATCATCTCCTCGAAACCTCCTTCAGAATCTCCCATTACCAAACTCAATCACTTCTCCTACGCTCCCCTACTTCCCCTACTCACCGTCTCTCTACCCCCCCCATCCATCAATCTCCTCATCCCTCCCCTCTCTCTCTCCTTTCCCACCTTCTCCAGCACCCTCCTCCCTCTCCGCTCACCATCACTCTCACGCTCATCTCTCACACCTCTCACTCTCTCTCTGTGTGTCTTGGTGTGTGTCGTAGTTTGTGTGTGTCAGAGAGAGAGAGAGAGAGAGAGAGAGAGAGAGAGAGAGAGAAGAGAAAGAGAGAGAGAGAGAGAGAAAACAAATGAGATTAAAAAACGGATATGACATTAGTTTATGTTTATGTTAGCACTGTTTTATCCACACACTCGCAGACAATGAAAATTAAATGAAGGCAAGAAGCGAATGATTTAATTCACTCAAAAAAGCCACGAGTGAGTGCATACAGATATATAAATATATATAATATTTATATATATATATATCTATATATATATAATATATAATAAATAATATAAGAGAGAGAGAGAAGAGAGAGAGATAGAAGAGGAGAGAGAGAGAGAGAGAATATTATTGAACAGGTCATTTCCACTCCTGAAGAAAGTGTGAACGTAGTTTAATGGGGAAAGACAGGTCACACAGAGCAAGGCAAGTTCAACACAATACCAAATGCAAACATGCGATACCCAAACAGAAATGAGCATAATGAATCACGCAGCTTGCTTCAACTTTGAGAGAGAGAGAGAGATGGAGAGAGAGAGAGAGAGAAGAGAGAAGAGAGAGAGAGTAGATAGAGAGAGGAGGACCTTTGCTGGTACTCCCTCATGGGGTTTTTTCCCCAGAGGTCTGGTGTGGGATTTTCACAGACTAGAAAGTACTCTGTCCCTCCTCTCTCAGCTCCTCTATTCTCAGCTCCCTCAGCCATCTCTCTCTCTGTCTGTCCCTACTCCACTCTCACTCTTTACTCTCTTCTCCCCCTCCCCTCATATTCTCTTTCTTCCTCCTCAATCTCACTTTCTCACTCTCCTGTCTCTCCCTTCACTCTTTCCTCTCTCTCTACCCCACTCCTCATCCCCTCCCCCTCCCTCCTCACAACTCCCCTCCCTCTCACCCACCTCATCATCCCCTCCGCTCTCTCTTCCACTATCGTCTCTCAACATCCTTCTCATCTCAATCACTCGTGTCTCTCCCCCTCCTCCATCTCTTACTATCCACCTCACTCCCTCTTCTAATCTCCTCCTCGCGACCCTTTCCTCTCCCCTTTCTCGTTCATTCTACGCAGAAAAAACCCAACACCAACTTTGAACGAAGCGGGAGTCAAACGGATGATAGCCTCGTGACGCGTGATGCTTCCCAGACGAAGTAAGATGCCAGCCAACACGTCTACGACTTTGGATGTAGCCGCAGATACCAGACAACGGCACAGCAGCGAGTCGGGGGTCCTACGCAGTTGATGAGGCAAAAATAAAACAATTCAAATCGGGTTGGGTAACTGTCTGAGAACTCACGCTTCCCACCCCATATTAACCAACGCTCACACCCCACACCGCCCACCCCAACCATGGCTTCCAATTTCCTTCGGCCCGAGGGGGGGGTGCGCACTGCCACCCACCACCATCACACCAAATTCCCCTAACTGCAACGGTTGTGTGTGTGGTGAGAGTTTAGTTGGTGTGGTGTGTGGTGGGTGTTTGTGTGTGTGTGTGTATTGTGTGTGTGTGGACAGACAGACAGACAGACAGACGACACACAGACTGGTGGCGTTTTCTGTTTTGAAACAGAGGGCCGATTCAAACAATAATGTCCTACTCGCCTTGTGTGTCATCGAACAGGGTATGTTTAGTTAGGAGGCCATTAGAATATTTAAAAAAGATATACCACCTACCTCCGTCATCCTACAATCCCGTCCTCAACGGCCCAATCCACGGTCCGTCCCTACACCGGTTTTCCGGGGTTTAAGTTTGTCGAACATCTACTCCCCGTCCCCGCCCCCCCCTCCCCCCTCCCCCCCAGAGCATGTCCCCCGAACCCCCTCCCCCACTCCCGGGCCCACCCGACCCCCACGCAGCACGCCCGTCGCCCCCCCGCCCTCGCGCCCCCCCCCTCACCCGCCCGCCCCAGCACCACCAAACCCAAGACTCCGCCCCAACCAATCCCCCATTCCCACAAACCCCGATCCACCCACTCCAAACTAAAACCCCCACCAGCCAAACCACACCCCCCTCCCTTCAAGTGCCTCCCCCCCCCACCTCGCCCCCCCCCCCATACTACTCCCCTACAAACAACAAAAACAAAAACCCTCATTCGCCACCGATTCTATCCCCACCCTCCCATTACCCCTACCAACCCTCCACCCCCCCCACCCCCCCCACCCATCAACCCCACCAAACCCAACCCCAGCCACAACCCCACAAACCAACGCCAACACCTAACCCATAACACACTTCTTCCCCCTTCAACCATCAATATAAAAATCATCAGTAAAAATCCTCTACCCCCACACCTCTTCTACCACCGGAGTCCACAAGACCCCTACACTCTACCAACCAACTACCCCTTCACCAACACACCTCTACCCCTTCTCGACGACTGAACGATTATTTCTTAGGAAAAACAGGACGACGTGTGTGCGTGAAAGACAACTGATGTGTACCTCTACTCTCACCCCTCCCCCCCATTCCCCTCGTTCTCACTCTCTCTCTCTCTCTCAACTCTCATAACTCATCAATACTCACACCTCTCTCTACTCTCACTCTCGTTCACTCACTTCTCTCTTTCACTCTCTCTTCTTCTCCCTCCTCCTCTCGTCGCTCTCTCCTCAATTTAATTTGATTTAAGTTCCTCTTCTAACCTCCCACTACTGTCCTCCCAGCCGCCCTCGAATCGCCCTTCCCCGTTTCCCACCTGTCCGATAATCCGGGCACTCGGGGTGCGGGGGGGAGGGGGGGGGGGGGGATTATATTCAAAATGTGATTAAGAATATGAATTGCTGCCTTTCGTTACAGAAGCTTCAGATGGATTAACTATGCCTTCCGTTGGATGGAAATGATCTTGCCTTTCGAGACATAAGCTTCAGAATGGCTTGCTCGAAAGCACTGGATGCCTTTCGTTCCAGAACTACAGAAGTAATTCTGTTCTGTCCTTCGTTACAGAACCTACAGAAGGATTACTGGCCCTTCCGTTGGAGGATTGCTGGGCCTATCGATACGTGACATAACTTTTCTGATGGAATGCACGACAGACTGGAAGCCTTTCGATACAGAACTTCAGAATGGATTTTCGCTTTCGTATACAGAACTACAGTAGGATAACAGTCTTTTCCGTTGGTGGATTGCTGCCTATCGTGACATAACTTCAGGATTGAATGCACGAATGACTTTATTCCCTTTCGTTTACAGGACTTCAGATGGATTTCTGACTTTCGTTACAGAACATCAGATGGTTGCTGCCCTTTCGTTACAAGAACTTCAGATGGATTGCTGCATTTCGTTACAGAACCTTCAGATGGCTTAGCTCGAAAGACTTGATGCCTTAAGATTCACAGAACATCAGATGGATTACACCCAAACGCTATATTTCCATATAGATTTACAGGACTTCGATCACTGTAACAGAGGTGGAGCGTTATGAACGTTAGTAACGCTTATATATAGACCGCAAAAGAATTTTGTTGTATGTGCCTACTCCCCAAGCCTAAGGAACTCACACCCCCCACCCATTTCTCCCCCAGCCTTTACTGCCCCTACCACATTCCCCCCCCCCACCCCCCACCCAATTCCCTTCCCTAGTCACCCCCTCTTTTGGGATGGGCCTCGTTAGCCCTAAACCACAACAAACTAACCGTATCTATCTATCTGTCATAATGTGATATATATATATAAATATATTATAAATATATATAATATATCACATACTTAATTGTTCAGCATTCTATATATATATATATATATATATATATATATAATATTTAAAAGCAGAACAATTAAGTAGTAGGGTGAAAACAAGTACAGGCTAACAATTCTTCAGTTCGATATATAATGACTTGACAAAGAATTGAAATCTTTTTAAAGAAAAAAAAATGGAAGAATGAAGAAAATAAGGGGAAATATATTATAATCTGGAGGAACCCTTCACATTAGGGCTGCCTGAGGAAAAAACACCATTGTAATCCCTCTCAAAGACAGATCTATTAGTATCGTCCCCTGCGTCCTCTAGCCCATTCGGTCCGCGGATCGACTCATCAGGGAGACACAAACAAAAAAAAAACGCTGATTGTGTCTGCGCTCATTGGCGTCAAATAGGAGGACACACCACAGCCATAATTCCTGTGGTGTCTCAGCACCAAGGGTTCAAAAAAGAATCCAACAGCACCCCCAAAGCCAGCCAGCGAAGGGTAGTAAAATGGAACAAAACGAAAGTGTGGAGAGGAAAAAAGTTGCTGAAAAACTAAAAACATTATGCAAACAGTATAAGATACAGGGGACAATCTTTGAGCCTATGCTTGAGGGTCCATTCAAGGATGCAAGGGAGATCAAAAGATATGGAACAGTCCGAGTGGTCAGCTCCGCCGTTCAACAACCCAAGAAATTGTCAGTGGCTAAGAATTGGCAGAACAACCTTTACTTGGATCTCCTAAGAGATGCAATCTCCACTGATTTGACCAAAACAATATAATGCTGAACAATTAAGTAGTGGGTGAAAACATGTGCAGGCTAACAATTCTTCGGTCATTATATGACTTGACAAAGATTTGAACTTTAAGAAAAAAAAAAACAAAACCAATAATGGAAGATGAAGAAAATGCTGGGAATATTTATAAATATGAGGAACCCTTCACTATATATATAATATAATATATATATAATATATATATATATATATATATATATATATATTATAGACAGACAGATAAATAAATAGACTGGTTGTATGTACGCGTGTATATCTATCTATGTATCTATCTACCTATGTATCTACATATCTATATATATATATATAACAAATTAATAAATTCCAAGGATAATACCGAGCACCGTTCCAGCAACTTACAGAGCAGCTTGGTGTTGCAATGACTGCAAGAAATATTGAATTATAAACAAAGCTTGGTCTTATGTCTTAGATTGAAGAAATAGGGGGAGATAAGCATTTATATCTGCAGTGGTAGATGATTCTGTCTAGCTAACAGTATTTTGCTTGAGTGGGTGAATGGGGAAAAAAACAGTATATGCTTGAGTGGGTGAATGGGGAAAAAAATATAAAATAAATGCTTCTCAAAATGAGCCTTCAGCAAGCTTATAGTCTCCAAGGGGGAGACATCCTCCAATAGGGGGGGAAACTCACTAACACATAACTCCTGGTCATATACCGATATTTCGAAACCTGGTTGTTTCTCCTCAGTGACCGCGGAAAGCGGTAATTTGACTCCTCTGCCTTTTCAGTTTTAAGAAGAATGCAATCCCAGAAAAGGCTGGTGTGCAATACCGTAGTATGTTTGTTGAGTTTTCAAAAAACCAACCAAAGGTGCCACCTAAGAAGCAAAAGAAAATCATGAAAGAGCAAAACAAGCTACATTTTCTTGTGAAAAGTAGAAAATATAAAAAGATATCCTCTTAAGACACAAGTGCTGAGGGCCAGTTCTTGGAATGAATCCGCAAGGGACTAAAATACAACAAACTAATAAATTCCAAGGATAAGTACCGAGCACCGTTCCAGCAACTTACAGAGCAGCTTGGTATTGCAATGACTGCAAGAAATATTGAATTACAAAACAAAGCTTGCTCTTATGTCTTAGATTGAAGAAATAGGGGGAGATAAGTATTCATATCTGCAGTGGTAGATGATTCTGCCTAGCTAACAGTATATGCTTGAGTGGGTGAATGGGGAAAAAAATAAAACATATGCTTCTCAAAATGAGCCTTCAGCAAGCATATAGTCTCCAAGGGGGAGACATCATCCAATAGGGAGGGAAACTCACTAACACAAAACTCCTGGTCATATACTGATATTTCGAAACCTGGTTGTTTCTCCTCAGTGACCGCAGAAAGTGGTAATTTGACTCCTCTGCCTTTTCAGTTTTAAGAAGAATGCAATCCCAGAAAAGGCTGGTGTGCAATACCGTAAATATGTTTGTTGAGTTTTCAAAAAACCAACCAAAGGTGCCACCTAAGAAGCAAAAGAAAAACATGAAAGAGCAAAACAAGCTACATTTTCTTGTGAAAAGTAGAAAATATAAAAAGATATCCTCTTAAGACACAAGTGCTGAGGGCCAGTTCTTGGAATGAATCCACAAGGGACTAAAATACAACAAACTAATAAATTCCAAGGATAAGTACCGAGCACCGTTCCAGCAACTTACAGAGCAGCTTGGTGTTGCAATGACTGCAAGAAATATTGAATTATAAACAAAGCTTGCTCTTATGTCTTAGATTGAAGAAATAGGGGGAGATAAGCATTTTTAATCTGCAGTGGTAGATGATTCTGCTAGCTAACAGTATATGCTTGAGTGGGTGAATGGGGAAAAAAAATATAAAATAAATGCTTCTCAAAATGAGCCTTCAGCAAGCATATACTGTTAGCTAGGCAGAATCATCTACCACTGCAGATATGAATGCTTATCTCCCCCTATTTCTTCAATCTAAGACATAAGACCAAGCTTTTTTTTATAATTCAATATTTCTTGCAGTCATTGCAACACCAAGCTGCTCTGTAAGTTGCTGGAACGGTGCTCGGTACTTATCCTTGGAATTTATTAGTTGTATTTTAGTCCCTTGCGGATTCATTCCAAGAACTGGCCCTCAGCACTTGTGTCTTAAGAGGATATCTTTTTATATTTTCTACTTTTCACAAGAAAACGTAGCTTGTTTTGCTCTTTCATGATTTTCTTTTGCTTCTTAGGTGGCACCTTTGGTTGGTTTTTTGAAAACTCAACAAACATACTACGGTATTGCAAACCAGCCTTTTCTGGGATTGCATTCTTCTTAAAACTAAAAAGGCAGAGGAGTCAAATTACCGCTTTCCGCGGTCACTGAGGAGAAACAACCAGGTTTCGAAATATCGGGATATGACCAGGAGTTATGTGTTAGTGGAGTTTCCCTCCCTATTGGAGGATGTCTCCCCCATGGAGACTATAAGCTTGCTGAAGGCTCATTTTGAGAAGCATTTATTTTATATTTTTTTTCCCCATTCACCCACTCAGGCATATACTGTTAGCTAGGCAGAATCATCTACCACTGCAGATATGAATGCTTATCTCCCCCTATTTCTTCAATCTAAGACATAAGACCAAGCTTTGTTTATAATTCAATATATATATATTATATATATTATTATATATATATATATATATATGTGTGTGTGTGTGTGTGTGTGTGTGCGCGCGCGCATAAACCTTAAACATTCAGAAGAACCACTCTCTCATTGCTGGTAGGCCCGTTTTCTTGCTGTCGTTAGACGATATAAGTGTAAAAAAGAAGATTTAAGTGGAACTATATATATATAAATATATATATATATATCCGCGCAAGTACAACCAATCATTCAATTAACTGCTCGACTGTGCGGACCAAATAATGCCGCTCGCGACAAAAAAAAAAGGAAATCCCTTTGACCTCTCTGCCTGTTTGTCTGTCAGTTCATCTCTGAGCTCTCTGTCTGCCGGCCTGCCTGCCTGCTTGCTTGCCTGTCTGTCTGTCTCTCTCTCCTTCTCTCTCTCTCCTCTCTCTCCCCCTCTCCTCTCCCTCCCTCTCCTCCTCATCTCTCTCTCTCTCTCTCTTCTCTTCCCTCTTGCCTCCCCTTCTCTCCTCCACTTTCTCTCTTCCTAGTCCTAACAGAGCACGATTACGTGCAATTCATCAATGTGAACACAGAGAAGAAATAGAAGACAAACAGTCTGGCTTGTAAGGATTATCCCCTTGTATCCAAGGACGTGTGAAACGGGCGAAGGGTTAAAAGACCTGCGCGTGCTCTGGAGTGTGTGTGTGTGTGTGTGTGGTGCATCTCGTGTGTGTCAGTGACAGATGAGCAAGATGAGCAAACATTTCAGCGAATATAACACGCACATCAACAACAACAATAACTACAAACCCAATAACAGGCAACAAGATCTACAACAACAATAACAACAAACTGACCACAACAACAAAACTCGCACACAACACGACACCACAACCCAAAAACATGGGCGTGCCTAAGAAAGAAAAAACAAAACCCATAATGGGAAGATGAGAAAAGCTGGGAATCATTTTAAAATTATGAGGAAACCTTCATCTATATATATATAAATTTATATATATATATTATATATATATATATATATATATATTATAGACCAGACGAATAAAATCAAATAGACTGGTTGTTTGTACGCGTTAGGATATCTACTATGTATCTATCTACCCGATGTATCTCCTATCGATATATATATATTATAACAAATTAATAATTCCAAGGATAAGTACCGAGGCACCGTTCCAGCAACTTCAGAGCAGCTTGGTGTGGCACATGACTGCAAGAATTATTGAATTATAAAACAAAGTTGGGCTTTGTCTTAGATTGATGAAATAGGGGGAAGATAAGATTTTATTTAATCTGCAGTGGTAGATGATTCTGTCTAGCTAACAAGTATTATGCTTGAGGGGGTGAATGGGGGAAAAAACAGTGATATGCTTGAGTGGGTGAATGGGGAAAAAAATATAAAAATAAATGTTCTCAAAATGAGCCTTCAGCAAGATTATTGGTCTAAAAGGGGAGATACTCCATTAGGAGGGAAATCACTACTATAACTCCTGGTCATATTCCGATTTTCGAAACTGGTTGTTTTCTCAGTGACCGCGGGGGAAAGCGGGTAATTTGTCTTCTGCTTCTTCAGTTTTAAGAAGAATGCAATCCAGAAAGGCTGGTGTGCAATACTCGAAGTATGTTTGTTGATGTTTTCAAAAAACCAACCAAAGGTATGCCACTAAGAAGCAAAAAAGAAATCATGTGAAAGAGCAAAACAAGCTACTTTTCTTGTGAAAAAGTAGAAAATATAAAAAGTATCCTCTTAAGACACAAGTGTGAGGGCCAGTTCTTGGAAGAATCCGCATGGGACCTAAAGACAACAAATAATAAATTCCATGGGATAAGTACCGAGCACCGTTCAGAAACTTACAGAGCAGTTGGTATTTGCAATGACTGCAAGAAATATTGAATACAAAACAAAGCTTGCTTTATGTCTTAGATTGAAGAAATAGGGGAGATAAGTATTCATATCTGCAGTGGTAGAGATGCTGCCTAGCTACAGTATATGTTGAGTGGGGGAAATGGGGAAAAAAATATAAAACATTGCTTTCAAAATGAGCCTTCAGCAAGCTTATAGTCTCCAAGGGGGAGACATCATCCAATAGGGAGGGAAACTCACTAACCATAACTCCTGGTCATATACTGATATTTCGAAACCTGGTTGTTTTCCTCAGTGACCGCAGAAAGTGGAAAATTTGACTCCATCGGCCTTTCAGTTTTAGAAGAATGCAAATCCCAGAAAAGGTGGTGTGCAATACCGTAGTATGTTTGTGAGTTTTTCAAAAACCAACCGAAGGTGCCACTAAGAGAAGCAAAAGAAAAACATGAAGAGCAAAACAGCTACATTTTCTTGGGAAAAAAGTTGAAAAATATAAAAAGATATCCTTCTTAGACACAAGTGCTGGGGCCAGTTTTTGGAATGAATCCAAGGGACTAAAATACAACCAAATAAAAATTCCAAGGGATAAGTAACGAGCACGTTCATCAACTTACAGAGCAGCTTGGTGTTGCAATGACTGCAGAAATTTGAATTAAACAATGCTTGCTCTTATGTCTTAGATTGAAAGAAATAGGGGGAGATAAGCATTTTTATCTGCAGTGGTAGATGATTCTGATAGCAACAGTATATGCTTGAGTGGGTGAAATGGGGGAAAAAATATAAAATAATGCCTTCTCAAAATGAGCCTTCAGCAAGGCATATACTGTTAGCTAGGCAGAATCATCTACACTGCGATATGAATTGCTTATCTCCCCATATTTCTGCAATCTAAGACATAAGAACAAGTTTTGTTTATAATTCATATTTCTTGCAGTCATTTGCAACACCATGCTGCTCTGTAAGTTGCTGAACGGTGCTCGGTACTTATCCTTGGAATTTATTAGTTGTATTTTAGTCCCTGCGGATTCATCCAAGAACTGGCCCTTCAGCACTTGTGTCTTTAAGAGGATATCTTTTTATATTTCTATTTTCAGACAAGAAAACGTAGTTGTTTTGTCTTTCATGATTTTCTTTTGTTTTAGGTGGCACCGTTGGTTGGTTTTTTGGAAAACTCAACACAACTTTACTACGGTATTGCAACAGGCCTTTTTGGGAGTGCTTTCTTCTTAAAACTGAAAAGGCAGAGGAGTCAAAATTACCGCTATCCGCGGTCACTGAGGAGAAACAACAGGTTTCGAAATATCCGGTATATGTCAGGAGTTATGTCGTTAGTGAGTTTCCCTCCCTATAGGAGGATGTCTCCCCCATGGAGACTATAAGCTTGCTGAAGGCTCATTTTGAGAAGCATTTATTTTATTTTTTTTTCCCATTCACACTAGGCATATACTGTTAGCTAGGAGAATCATTACCACTGCAGATATGAATGCTTATCTCCCCTATTCTTCCATCTAAGACATAAGGACCAAGCTTTGTTTATAATTCATATATTTTTAATATATTTTATATATTTATATATATATATATGGTGTGTGTGTGTGTGTGTTGTGTGCGCGCGCGCATTAAAACCTTAATCATTCAGAAGAACACTCTCCTCATTGCTGGTAGGCCCGTTTTTTGTGTCGTTAGACGATTAAGTGTATAAAAGAAGATTTAAGGTGGAACTATTATATATTTATATCTATATATATATATCCGCGCAAGTACAACCAATCATTCAATTAACTGCTCGACTGTGCGGACCAAATAATGCCGCTCGCGACAAAAAAAAAAAGGAAATCCTTTGACATTCTGTGTTTGTCTGTCAGTTCATCTCTGAGCTCTCTGTCTGGCGGCCTGCTGCTGCTTGCTTGCCTGTCTGTCTGTCTCTCTCTTCTCTTCTCTCTCTCTCTCTCTCTCATCTCTCTCCCTCCCTCGCTCTCTCTCTCCCTTCTCTCTTTCTCTCTGCTCCCCTGCTCTCCTCACTTTCTTCTTCACTGTCCTTACAGAGCACGTTAAGTGCAATTCATCAATGTGAACACTGAGAAGAAATAGAAGACAAAAAAGTCTGGATTGTAAGTATTATCCACTTGTATTCAAGGTCGTGTGAAAAACGGTGCGAAGGATTAAAAGACTGCGCGTGCTTTGGAGTGTGTGTGTGTGTGTGTGTGGTGCATCTCGTGTGTGTTCATGACAGATGAGGCAAGATGAGCAAACTTATCAGCGAATATAACACGCCATCAACAACAACTATAACTACAACCGATTTAAAGGCTACAGATCTTAACATACAATAACAACCAAATGACGACGACAACTAAAAAACTCGCACACAACAGCGGACAACAACAACAACTCGCACTCCTATCCTGTGCGTGCGTTTCATACACATGAACACAGGCGCGAGCCTGCGCGCCCGTCATCCGTCCACCATCTCTCTCTCTCCTCTCTCTCCCTCTCTCTACTCTCTCTCTCTCTCTCTCTCGTCTCTCTCTCTCTCTCTCTCTCTTTCTCTCTCTCTCTCTCTCTCTCTCTCTCTTCTCTCTCTCTCTCTCTCTCTACTCTCTCTCTCTCTTCTCTGAGGTATTAATGCTATTCAGTCAGTCTACAACAAACAAACAAACAAAAATGGTCGGAGGTATGTTTTGTTTGTTTGTTTTTAATTCCGATTGTTACCGATGGGATTGGCCTCGGACTGAGAAGAAAATCAGATAACGTGGAAATCTTGATGAACGTCACCCAAACGGTTGGATATGGTGGAACCGCCCAGGGATGTGGTATCACCTTCCACCCCCACTACCTCCAGCCGCCTTTCATCTCTCTCTCTCTCCTCTCTCTCTCTTGGCATGTGATTTAATGATGGTAATACTTTTTTTTAATTTTATTTTTAATTCAATTCGTCAAACGTTAACATTTCTTATCAAGTGGGGAAACTCGGGCTTTTCATAAGCCGGCGTGCAGTGCCCTATTCAGATGCACACGGGGAAGACACTTTGCACGCCGGACCAAATCCGGATGTTTATTGATGATTC
>JAFLJL010016881.1:0-10815 GCA_018398815.1 Conus ventricosus
GATACAGACAGACAGACAGACAGACAGACAGAATGAACCGTGAGCCATGCTAACATGTCCGTAAAACGGTCGGTACCTTATAACAAACACCGTGAGACTGAAGATCAGTTACTTAAACCACAGCTTGTAGGACCCATCGCAGAATCTTCCCCCCGGTGATAATGTAGTGGGTCACACAGAGAGAGAGGAGAGAGAGAGAGAGAGAGAGAGAGAGAGAGAGAGAGGAGAGAGAGAGAGAGAAGAGAGAAGGGCAAGTAGAACAACGCAAAAAAAAAAAGGATGGGGGGGGGGGGGGGGTGTAGAGAAGAGAAAAAAAAAGTCGGTTCATATTCGATGATTCCCCAACACCCCAAACTGAACCGTCCCACCCCGTCCGTACCTGTCGCCCAACATGCCATGCTCGTCTGCCTCCTCCTGTGAGCTGACGGCCCGGTTACGCCCCTTTGCTTCTTACCGAACACCCGGCCCACTGTTCTCGCGCTGATCTATATACATACCTACAACAGGACCTGAACGGAGCTGCCCCTCCTTCCCTACCCCCCACCCCCACCCCACCCCTCCTCTCCCCTCTTCCAGTCGAAAGAAAAACAAGTATAAAGAAAAGAAAAGAAACTGAAAAAAAGTTGTTTGTTTTTTGTTTGTTTGTTTTTTGGGTGTGTTGTTGGTTTTATTTAGGAAAACATGTGCTTGACGATCTCAAACAGGGACATTTGATATAACCGTGATTACGTGCGACTCGGGTTCCTATTGGTCGAAATTCGGACAAGACCTGGCATGTATGTAAGATTTGTAAAAAGAAAGAAAGAAAGAGAAAAGAAGAAAAAGAAGTAAGGGGGGGGGGGAGAGAAAAAAAAGTTAAAAGTATGCTTTGGGCGATCTCAAACAGGAAGATACGATATATCTGTGTCTGCATGCAAACTTGGGTTCCGATTGGTCCAAATTTGGACAAGAGCTGGCATATATTAAACTTTTTTTTTTAAAGAAAGAAAGAAAGAAAAAGGAAGAAGAAGTAAAGAGGGAAGGGGGGGGGGGGTAAAATGCGATTTGGACGATCTCCAAACATCCGTGTCTGCATGTAAGCTCTGGTTTCTATTGATCAAAATTTGGACAAGACCTGGCATGTATAGAAGATTTTTAAAAAGAAAGAAGTGAAGAAAGAAGAAGAAGTAAACGGAGAAGGGGGCGGGAAAAGAAAAAAAAAGTTTAAAATATGATATGGAGATCTCAAACAGAAACACCTGATATACCTGCGATTGCATGCAAGCTCGGGTTTCTACTGGTCAAAATTTGGACAAGACCTGGCATGTATAGAAGATTTTTAAAAAGGAAAGAACGAAAGAAAGAAGGAAAGGGGGAAGAGGGCTGGGGAAGAAAAAAGCAAAAAGGTTGAAAATATGACGTGGACGATCTCAAACAGACACATTTGATGTATCCGTGTCCGCATGCAAGCTCGGGTACCTGTTGGTCAAAATTTGGACAAGACTTGGCATGTATAGCAGAATTTTAAAAAGGAAAGAAAAAAAGAAAGAAAGACAGAAGAAGAAGAAGAAGAAAAGGGAGGAGGGGGGGGGGAAAAAAAAAGAAAAAGATTAAAAATAATATGTGGACGACCTCAGACAGGAACATTTGATATATCCGTGTCTGCATGCAGGCTCGAGTTCCTACTGGTCAAAATTTGGACAAGACCTGGCATATACTGAAGATGTTAAAAAGGACAGACCTGGCATATACTGAAGATGTTAAAAGGAAAGACCTGGCATATACTGAAGATGTTAAAAAGGAAAGACCTGGCATATACTGACGATGTTAAAAAGGACAGACCTGGCATATACTGACGATGTTAAAAAGGACAGACCTGGCATATACTGACGATGTTAAAAAGGACAGACCTGGCATATACTGACGATGTTAAAAAGGACAGACCTGGCATATACTGACGATGTTAAAAAGGACAGACCTGGCATATACTGACGATGTTAAAAAGGACAGACCTGGCATATACTGAAGATGTTAAAAAGGACAGACCTGGCATATACTGAAGATGTTAAAAAGGACAGACCTGGCATATACTGACGATGTTAAAAAGGACAGACCTGGCATATACTGAAGATGTTAAAAGGACAGACCTGGCATATACTGAAGATGTTAAAAGGAAAGACCTGGCATATACTGAAGATGTTAAAAGGAAAGACCTGGCATATACTGAAGATGTTAAAAAGGAAAGACCTGGCATATACTGAAGATGTTAAAAGGACAGACCTGGCATATACTGAAGATGTTAAAAGGAAAGACCTGGCATATACTGAAGATGTTAAAAAGGACAGACCTGGCATATACTGAAGATGTTAAAAAGGACAGACCTGGCATATACTGAAGATGTTAAAAAGGACAGACCTGGCATATACTGAAGATGTTAAAAGGACAGACCTGGCATATACTGACGATGTTAAAAAGGAAAGACCTGGCATATACTGAAGATGTTAAAAAGGAAAGACCTGGCATATACTGACGATGTTAAAAAGGACAGACCTGGCATATACTGACGATGTTAAAAAGGAAAGACCTGGCATATACTGACGATGTTAAAAAGGAAAGACCTGGCATATACTGACGATGTTAAAAAGGAAAGACCTGGCATATACTGACGATGTTAAAAAGGAAAGACCTGGCATATACTGACGATGTTAAAAAGGACAGACCTGGCATATACTGACGATGTTAAAAAGGACAGACCTGGCATATACTGACGATGTTAAAAGGAAAGACCTGGCATATACTGACGATGTTTAAAAAGGACAGACCTGGCATATACTGACGATGTTAAAAGGAAAGACCTGGCATATACTGAAGATGTTAAAAGGAAAGACCTGGCATATACTGAAGATGTTAAAAAGGAAAGACCTGGCATATACTGAAGATGTTAAAAAGGACAGACCTGGCATATACTGAAGATGTTAAAAAGGAAAGACCTGGCATATACTGAAGATGTTAAAAGGAAAGACCTGGCATATACTGAAGATGTTAAAAAGGACAGACCTGGCATATACTGACGATGTTAAAAAGGACAGACCTGGCATATACTGACGATGTTAAAAGGACAGACCTGGCATATACTGACGATGTTAAAAAGGACAGACCTGGCATATACTGAAGATGTTAAAAGGACAGACCTGGCATATACTGACGATGTTAAAAAGGACAGACCTGGCATATACTGACGATGTTTAAAAGGACAGACCTGGCATATACTGACGATGTTAAAAAGGACAGACCTGGCATATACTGAAGATGTTAAAAGGACAGACCTGGCATATACTGACGATGTTAAAAAGGACAGACCTGGCATATACTGACGATGTTAAAAAGGACAGACCTGGCATATACTGAAGATGTTAAAAGGACGACCTGGCATATACTGACGATGTTAAAAAGGACAGACCTGGCATATACTGACGATGTTAAAAGGACAGACCTGGCATATACTGACGATGTTAAAAGGACAGACCTGGCATATACTGACGATGTTAAAAGGAAAGACCTGGCATATACTGACGATGTTAAAAGGACAGACCTGGCATATACTGACGATGTTAAAAGGACAGACCTGGCATATACTGACGATGTTAAAAAGGACAGACCTGGCATATACTGAAGATGTTAAAAGGACAGACCTGGCATATACTGACGATGTTAAAAAGGACAGACCTGGCATATACTGACGATGTTAAAAAGGACAGACCTGGCATATACTGAAGATGTTAAAAGGACAGACCTGGCATATACTGACGATGTTAAAAAGGACAGACCTGGCATATACTGACGATGTTAAAAGGACAGACCTGGCATATACTGACGATGTTAAAAGGACAGACCTGGCATATACTGACGATGTTAAAAGGAAAGACCTGGCATATACTGACGATGTTAAAAGGACAGACCTGGCATATACTGACGATGTTAAAAGGAAAGACCTGGCATATACTGACGATGTTTAAAGGACAGACCTGGCATATACTGAAGATGTTAAAAGGAAAGACCTGGCATATACTGAAGATGTTAAAAGGACAGACCTGGCGTATACTGAAGATGTTAAAAGGAAAGACCTGGCATATACTGAAGATGTTAACAAGGAAAGACCTGGCATATACTGAAGATGTTAAAAGGAAAGACCTGGCATATACTGAAGATGTTAACAAGGAAAGACCTGGCATATACTGAAGATGTTAAAAGGACAGACCTGGCATATACTGAAGATGTTAACAAGGAAAGACCTGGCATATACTGAAGATGTTAAAAGGACAGACCTGGCATATACTGAAGATGTTAACAAGGAAAGACCTGGCATATACTGAAGATGTTAAAAGGACAGACCTGGCATATACTGAAGATGTTAAAAGGACAGACCTGGCATATACTGAAGATGTTAAAAGGACAGACCTGGCGTATACTGAAGATGTTAAAATGAAAGAAAGAAAGAAGTAAACGGGGAAGGAGGCGGAGGGGGAGAAAAAAAAGTTAAGAATAGTGGAGACCTCAATCTAAGACATAAGAGCAAGCTTTGTTTATAATTCAATATTTCTTGCAGTCATTGCAACACCAAGCTGCTCTGTAAGTTGCTGGAACGGTGCGGTACTTATCCTTGGAATTTATTAGTTTGTTGTATATATATATATATATATATATATATATATATATATAGATAGATAGATAGATAGATAGATAGATAGATAGATAGATAGATAGATAATATATCCATCCGTGTCTGTGTGCAAGTTTGGGTTCCTATTGGTCAAAATTTGACAAGACCTAGCATTTATAGAAGATTTTGAAAAAGGAAAGATAGATAGATAGATAGATAGATAGATAGATAGATAGATAGATAGACAGACAGACAGACAGACAGACAGAGAGATAGATAGATAGATAGATAGATAGATAGATAGATAGATAGATAGATAGATAGATAGATAGAAGAAGTAAAGGCGGAAGGGGGCGGGGAAAGAAGGGGGGGGGTGAAAAACATGATGTGGGCGATCTCAAACAGGAGCATCTGAAATATCCGTGATTGCATACAAGCTCGGGTTCCTATTGGTCAAAATTTGGACAAGACCTGCCATGTACAGAAGGTTTGTATAAAGAAAGAAGTAAAGAAACAAGAAGAAATAAAGGGGGGAAGGGGGCGGGGAAAGAAGAAGAAAAAAAAAGATGAAAATATGATGTGGAAATCTCAAACAGAAACATTTGATATATCAGTGTCTGCATGAAACCTCGGGTTCTTACTGGTCAAGATTTGGACACGATCTAGCATGTAAAATAGACGTGTGTGTGTGTGTGTGTGTTGTGTGTGTGTGTGTGTGTGTGTGTGTGTGTGTGTGTGTGCGTGCGTGCGTGTAACAATCCCTATCAGTGACTACTTTTGATGCGCATGGAGAACTAATGACTGAATATAAACGGAGGTGGGATGGCAAGAGAGAGAGAGAGAGAGAGAGATTCGTGACCTCTAGCTCTTAATACCTCGACAACATGCTGTATGTTGTTTGTATTGAGGATGAAGCGGATTGTTCCACACGCATAGAAGCTGACGTAAAAATTCGAATCTTTTCAACTTCGGCTGCGTCTTTCAGTATATATAGACATCACTGTGTATGTCAGACTACGTCATTTGCTGCATCCTGTAAACTTCCTTGTGATTGGTAGCGAGAGTCGTCGGTTTTCTCATGGTGGAGGGGGTCACTGCCCGACCAGAGAATGTCAGGGGTAGGGAGGAGGGGAGGGAGGGGGAGGGGAAGAGTGGTTTTTAAGTGGACGGAGGGGTGGGGCGGGACGGGGGGGGGGGGGGGTTGTACAAATTGCTATGTAAGCTACCAACGGTTGTTCCAGGTCATGTGCACTGAAAGAGAAGAGTGGAAGAGGGGAGAGGGACGGGAAGAGGGTGGACCGGAAGTGGGTGGGGTCGTCTATGTATATAAATCATCCGGTTACAGATACTTGTTCCAGATCGGATTCTAAGAAGGAGGAGGAAGAGGAAAGGGGGAAGGGGGGGGGGGGGGGAGGCGGTGGGAGATAGATTTGGGGGGGGGGGGGAGGAGGGCAGTGTTCTATGCACTCGCCATCACGACGTCACTTGAATTCTACGTCATACTCTTTTGGATCCGACACTTGTTGAAAGAAAGCATCATAGCCATCAGACGTCATTGGTCTTAGAGCTGGGCCTGCAACCTCGAAGGGCGGGGGTGGGGGGGGGGGGGGGGGTTGGGAGAGGGGAGAGGGAAAGGGGGCTGGATGGGAGAGGGACGGACGGGGGGGGGGGGGGGGGGGGGGGGGGAGGGGGAGGGGGCTGTACATTCTCCTCCTCAACAAACGAGCAAAACCAGACTCTCAGACATGGGGGGGAAATGGTACAAGGTTTCAAAAATGGTACAAGGTTTCAAAAATGGTACAAGGTTTCAATCTCCTTGTCATCTTCAGCATGGAGCAACAGCAAGCTGACCGAGCACACAAAGATCCAGATCTAGAATGCTGAACAATTAAGTAGTGGGGGGGAAAACAAGTGCAGGTTAACAATTCTTCAGTCGTTATAGTAATGACTTGGCAAAGATTTGAAAAAAAAATAATAATAAAATAATTGAAGACGAAGAAAATGGGGGGAATATATTATAACTATGAGAAGCCCTTCACTAGCTGCTTGAGGGAACCATCGTAATCCCTCCTGAAAGCACATTTATTTGTATTGCCTGCTCCTAGGCCTTTCGTCCGCTGGATAGGACTCATCAGGGAGACACGGCTGATTGTGTCTGTGCTCTTGGTGTCAAATAGAGAACACACCACAGTCCATAATTCTGTGGTGTTCTCACCACCAAGGGTTCAAAAAAGAATCCAACAGCACCCCCAAAGCAGCCAGTGAAGGGTAGTAAAATGGAACAAAACAAAGGTGTGGAGAGGAAAAAAGTTGCTAAAAAACTAAAAGCATTATTCAAACAGTATAAAATGTAGGGGACAATCTTTGAGCCTATGCTTGAGGATGCGTCAGAGGCTACGCATATGGAAAGATCCAGATCTACAGAGCCAGCGTCGTGAGCACCCTCCTGTATGGCAGCGAGTCTTGGACTTTGCGTGCCCGACAAGAGCGAAAGCTCAATGCTTTCCATATGCGTAGCCTCTGACGCATTCTGAACATCACCTGGCAGGACAAGGTCCCAAACAACGCTGTCCTGGAAAGAGCCGGATGCACCAGCATGTACACGCTGCTGAAACAGAGACGTATGCGCTGGCTCGGCCATGTCGTGCGCATGGATGACGGACGGATCCCTAAAGACCTCCTCTATGGAGAGCTTGTGCAGGGAAAACGTCCCACAGGCAGACCACAGCTGCGATTCAAAGATGTGTGCAAGAGGGACCTAAAAGCCTTGAACATCAACCAGAACAACTGGGAAGCAACAGCCCTCGAACGGTCAGCCTGGAGACAGACTGTGCAGAAAAAGTCTCTCCAAGTTCGAAGAGACACTCGCTCAGCAGCACGGGGAAAAAAGAATGAGAAGAAAGGCTGCAGCCCAGGCAGACAGACCAGCGCCAGACTTCATCTGTGCCCTCTGCCACAGGGACTGTCATTCCCGCGTCGGACTGGCCAGCCACACCCGTCGCTGTACCAGAATAGACACCTAGAGCGCTACTCCATAGTCTTCCGAGACTGAAGGATGCCTACCTTCAGACGAATTGTATGTCTAATGACCTGGAGGCCCGTTTCAGTATACTTACATCACATGTGTGGTCACTGGTTAGCGTTTCTCTGAGACCGACTCTGAAACTTCCTTGTTGAACGACAGTGCGCGACAGCCATTGTTGATACTGGCTTGCAACATTCTCAGCGAAACATCACTGGTTTCGACGCTAATTTGAAAAAAAAAAAAAAAAAAAAAAAAAAAAAAAAAAAACGGTTTCACACCGGGACGTCCACAGAATCACCATATATCCCATGTGGTATTGTTCTAGCGTCAAGGATGAGACATTTCATTATCATTATTATTATGACGATTGTTGTTGTTGTCCTTAGTTGTTGTTTTTTTTCTTTCCGCGTACGCAGGCTGATACTCCTGCGGACACTCCCTGTATGTATAGGCAAGGATTAATTCCATCTACCCAACAAAGGGAGTGGAGTTTTGTGTGCATGACCGTGTTTTTTTTTTATCCTGCCATTAACGCAGCCATACTCCAGCTTCGGGGAAATTATCATTATTATGATTATTGCTATTATTATTATTATTATTATTATTATTATTATTGTAGTAGTAGTTGTTGTTTTTGTTGTTGTTGTTGTCGTCGTCGTCGTCGTCATCATCATCATCATCATCATCATCATCATTGATTTAATAGTCTATGGCTGCTCGGGGCGGTGGGGGGGGGGGGGGGGGGGGGAAAGCATGGTTTTGTTTTCCAAACATGACTTAGAAACAAGATGTTGCTTCTGTTTTACCATCAGATGGTTAAAAAAAAAAAAGAAAAGTGTGATGAAATCAGTCGCTACAGTCACTGCAACGGCGCAGACAAGACAAAGGCATGTTTCACCGCAATCACAATGTGTCCCAATGTAGTCCCGCGTGGGGATACCGGGGGGGGGGGGGGGGGGGGGTCTTTTGTACAAATAGTTCCCCCTCCTTCTGGACATTCTGTGCTAGTAACGTCCATTTTTCCTTTCCGCTCTCAGTAACTCCGTCTCCTTTTGCTATACTGTCGTCAACTGTCCTTTCTGTCTGCCATATCTTTATCTATCTTTTTTTCCCCACAACTTCTTCCACAAATTTCTGCACTCAACGAAGTCGGAGTGAACTGACTATACTCTCGAGTATAGTGTGAGTATCCCAACAGGGTAAAAACGAGTTCACACGCTACCAGATACTGGAACGCTGAAAAAGAAGTAGGACTGCTGTTATGCGTGGAGAATATTGAGGTCTTGGGATGAACTAGAGTATACAGGACAGTGAATGTCTGAGTGGGTGGTCCAGTGTGTGTGTGTGTGTGTGTGTGTGTGTGTGTGTGTGTGTGTCTGTCTGTCTGTCTGTTGTTGCTTTTTCATTACTAAAGTGGGAGCTTGCAGGTTGATACTATCCAGATTTGTTTTCCTTTCGTTTTGTTTTGTTTTGTTTGGGGGGGGGGGGGGAGTGGGTAGGTCTCCTTTGAAGTATGTTTTTTTAATTTTTTTAATTCCATTACTTGTAAGGAGCCCATTAGCTATTAATTCTTTGATTACAAAAAACGAAAGACCCAAGAGTCGTTCCTTGATGACCTCTCTTGTTAAAAAGCATTTCATAGTAATGACAATTATCAAAACATCAATCTCTCTCTCTCCTCTCTCTCTCTCTCTCTCTCTCTCTCTCTTTCTTCTCTCTCTCTCTCTCTCTCTCTCTCTCTCTCTCTCCTTCTCTCTTTCTCTCAACCTATCTCTCTCTTTCTTCCCCCTCTCTCCCTCTGTCTCTCTCTCTCTTTCTCTCTGTCTTTTGTCCCCCTCTCTCTCTCCCTCCCCCTCTCTCTCTCTCTCTCTCTCTCTCTCTCTCTCTCTCTCTCTCTCTCTCTCTCTCTCTGCCCCCCTCTCTCTGTCTCTCTCTCTCCCCCTCTCTCTCTCTATTCCCCTCTCTCTCTCCCTCTCTCTCTCTCTCTCTCTCTCTCTCTCTCTCTCTCTCTCTCTCTCTCTCTCTCTGTGTGTGTGTGTCTCGTTCGGCCATTCCTTCTCTCTCCTCTCGCTGGCTCCCTCCTCCTCTCTACCCTACCCTCCCCTCCCCCCCCCCCCTCTCTCTCTCTCTCTCTTTCTCTCTCCACCACTCCGCCCCAGCAACATACCTTCTACGACCTGAATTGCACGAGAAAGCCCCCATACCATTAACACTTATGCCAGTACAGCTCTTGTATAGGTAAAGCGTATTCGATATTCGAGTATCAGAAGAAAGAAAGTGGGTTGGAGGGTTGGGGGGGTTGAGAGTTGGGAGAGGTTCTGTGATAGAGAGGGTATATAATCAAAGAAAAAAAAGGGGTGGGGTGGGTGCGTGGGGTTCGGGGTGGAGGGGAGGGTGGTTCAGGGTTAGGGGGAGACTGATTGAAATCGGTGTTCTACTTGGCAGAGTGCCCGTGGTCTCGGTCTGGCTGTCTACTCTAAGAATGATACTAGGAAAAAAAGGAGACGTCTGTATGAGGGGAATGAGCGTGTGTGCATCTGTGAATGTATGTATGTTTGTATAGAGGTATGCATGTGTGTATGTATGTACGTATGTATATAGGTATGGATGTCTGTGTGTGTATGATGTATGTTTGTATACAGGTATGGATGTGTGTATGTATGTATGGTTGTATGTATGTATGTATGAATGTATGTATGTATGTATGTATGTATACATGTGTGTATGTATGTGTGTATGTATGTGTAGGTAGGTAGGTAGGTATGCATGTGCCTATGTGTGTATGTATGTATGCATGTGTGTGTATGTATGTATCTATGTATGTATGTATGCATGTGTGTGCGTATGTATATATGTATGTATGTGTGCATGTGTGTATGTATGTATGTATGCATGTATGTATGCAAGCGTTGTACTTATACATGTGTGTATGTATGTATGCATGTGTGTATATATGTATGTTATGTACGTATGCACGTGTGTATGTATGTATGCATGTGTGCATTGTGTATGCATATATCCAAGTATGTAGTATGTACGTATGTCTACATGAATGAATTGTACATAAAAGATGATGAAACCTTGGTCCAGATGCTTCATACTGTCCACTTTGAAAAAAGACTTTTGCGTTGAGGCAAAGGGGGCACGAGAT
>JAFLJL010016882.1:0-2500 GCA_018398815.1 Conus ventricosus
GATCTACCTGTATGTCTTTCAGACTGCCAGTCTCTCTCTCTCTCTCTCTCTCTCTCATCTCTCTACTCTCTCTCTCTCTCTCTCTCTCGCTGATTTTTTTTTTCTCTTCTATGAAATTATTTCTTTATTTAGTTTGTTGTTGCAATTGCTTTCTTTTTTCTTTTTCTTTTTTCTTCTTTTTTTCTCCTTCAAAGTCATCTATGCCTTAAATGTTAATGGAGAACAATTTATCAAGTTTAATGCATTTGTGAAGATATGTGAGTTTGTTATAATTTTTGTAAGTTTAGTCGCTAGTTATGCTTAGTAGTCGCTAGTCATGCTTAGTTAGTCCCTTAGTGGGGCGAGGGCCGGATGAAAAAAAGCATGTGTTTGCTTATCTGTTACCCTTGGAAATAAAGATTATTATTATTATTATTATTATCTCTCTCTCTCTCTCTCTCTCTCTCTCCCTCCCCCCCCCCCCTTCTCTCTCTCTCTCTCTCTCTCTCTCTCTCTCTCTCTCTTTTCTCTCTCTCTCGTAATTATCTAGACTATGTAATCCGTCAAATTCATTTTATTTCCTGTCTGCAACATATTTATTTACTGTTATCACTAAAAGTATCCTTTTATGTGTCTGCTTCCTTCCGCTCCCTGCTCCCCTTCCCTCCCTCACCGTTGTCATTTACATTGCATCATCATCGCATTACCCGTCGAATTTTTCGAATTGCAGTCCATACTAAGCGCCAGATTGGATGTAAAAAAAAAAAAAGCACACGACTGCTTATCTCTTACCCTCGTAAATAAAGAATTCTATCTCATCTTATTTCCACCCCTACGCACTCTCTCCTCTCTCTCTCTCTCTCTCTCTCTCTCTTCTCTCTCTCTCTCCCCTCTCTCTCTCTCTTTTCTCTCTCTCACTGCTGAACACGATTAACACACAATTGAAGTTGACGCTCAGCTGAAAAGCCAAAGTTTTCCCCTTGGCAGAGATGGAGAAGTCATCAACAAATAATTGACTTATCGATTCCAGACTTTACTGACTGGACGATGTTAAGTTTTCAGCTACTAAGACAGAGTGTATTCATTTCCATAGGAAAAGATCTCAGGTCTTAGAACCAGCTATCAGTCTCAATGGTCAGGTAATTAAATTTCCAAACAAGTGAAATTTTGGGGGTTATTTTTGATAATAAGCTTTCTTTTTTGCCTCACATTAAGTACATTAAACAATCTTGCCAGTCAGGTTGAATGTTTTGAAGGTTTTTGGGTCACACGATTGGGGTGCAGAAAAGCGAACTTTGTTGCGATTGTATCGAGCTTTGGTGAGACAAAGCTAGATTATGGGTGTGTGGTATATGGTTCTGCACGAAAGTCTTACCTCAAAGCTCTGATCCAATCCATCATCAAGGACTGCGGATTGCTCTGGGAGCACTTCGCACATCTCCAAAAGAAAGTTTGTATGCTGAATCGGTGAACCCCCTCTGAGCTAAGGAGTTGCGTCTTTCATGAATTACTACCTGAAACTGAGGCTAATCCAGAAAACCCTGCCTATGATATTGTCATGAACCCCCTTTTAGAGCCAAATATAAACTTAAAGCCAAATGAGATTCCTCCACTGGGTATTCGTATTTTGCCCCATTTCGGGCAGCTGGCATTGACCTTGATGCTGTTGATGATGGTCCATTACAGACTGATTTACCTCCTTGGAAAGTCGCCAATCCAGAGATTAATTTATATTTAACTCAATTTCGAAAGGAGGTCACCTCGAGTGTTGCATATAAACAACTTTATTTTGGGGCAATTTGAACTTTATAAAGATTTTATCAAGATTTTTACTGATGGTTCTAAGAAAGGTGAGAGGGCTGCAGCTGCCATTGTGGGTGATAACGATTTTCAGGAGCCTACTTTGTTAAGTTGCGGGATTGGTCATCTGTTTACACTGCTGAACTGAAGGCTTTAAATCTGGCCCTCAGTGCGGTGTCCAGATCAGATCAGAATGATTTCCTTATTTTATCGGATTCATTGTCGGCATTGTCGGCTTTGTCGACAAGAGAAGTATCACATCCAGTATTAGCGGATATTCATGATCTTCATACTCAGCTTGTCTCTTCGGGAAAGCATATATATAGTTTTCTTGTGGGTCCCCAGTCACATGGGAATCTATGGTAACTCAGTGGTGGACAAAGCAGCCAAACAAGCTCTCGGTGCAAGTCTTTCCAGGAGGCCTATGCAGTTTGTTCCTCACTCTGATCTACGTCATAAATCCAGTTTGTATTGTCGTGAACTGTGGCAGAGTGAATGTGTAATCAAATTCATAATAAATTGTTTAAAATTTGCCCAGATTTAACCAATCCTTTCCCATCGGTGGTACGTAAACCGTAAAGAGGAATCGATTTTGTCACGGTTACATATTGGGCACAGCTATATAACGCACAGTTGGATATTCAGAAGGGAAGACCCCCCATGGTGTGTTGCGTGTGACAGCTTGTTCAGTGTTAATCATTTTTGACAGAATGTGGCTGAT
>JAFLJL010016882.1:5000-32163 GCA_018398815.1 Conus ventricosus
GGGACTCGCTCCCAATTTCGAAAGTACCTTCGAATGAGACTATATCCAGGTTCTTTTTGTGAACAACGCATAACAATATCAAAAATCTTTCAAACCCACGTACAAGTCTGTCATAAACCCTTTCGGAAAGAGCGACCATTGATATAATGGCCGTAGACTGCATCCTTCGAAGTTTAAAATCGGCTGACTGGTAATCCACGGGGAGACCTTGAAAACAAATAATTAGCGCCGCAGGAAACCTTCTTCCTCGGCTGTGCCCAGGTGGAAAGCCCGTTTTATCAAAACAGCGTGATTGAAAGCGCTAACAGCTTGGACTCTACCGGTGGTCGCTATTCAAGACTTGTCAGAACTTTTGATCATCATGATTTGATCAGATCATCACTTTAAATTATCATCATCATTATGACAAACGTGCACCCACAAATACATACGCACGCACGCCGCGCGCGCGCGCGTGCACACAACACACACACACACCACACACACACACACACACACACACAACCACACCACACACACGCACGCACGCGTACAAAACCACGCACACAATACACCACGCACGCACACATACACACACGCACGTACACACGCACGCACGCACGCACGCACGCACGCACGCACGCACACACACACACACACACACACACCACACACACACACACACACACACACACACACACACACACACACTCGATCATACAAGCATGTGCATTCATACGGCGCGCGCCGCGCAGCGCGCGAAACACACACACACACAAAACACACACACACACACATACACACACAACACACACCACACACTCTCTCTCTCTCTCTCTCTCTCTCTCTCTCTCTCTCTCTCTTTCTCCTCTCTCACACACACACACACACATACACACACACCACACGGCGCGCGCGCGCGCGCGTGCTCACTCGTTGTTTTTCTTTGTTCATTTGCGTTTGAAGATATTGATATAGAGACAATGCTCGTGACCGTTGATGTGGCGTTTCCTTCGACGATGAAATACTGAAACGTCCTCATCTCATGCCACATATAGCGGTATACCCCCCCCCCCCCTTCCCCCACCCACTCAATTACAAACACCTCGGGGCCCCCCACCCACCCACTTTACGCTTATCCCATTCCACATACTCTCACCCTTCTCCCCCCCCCCTTTTGTCTTTTTCTTCCTCCTTTCCTTCCCTACCTTCTTTCCTTCCCCCTTCTTCCTTCCTACCTTCTTTCCTTTTTTTTTTAAAAAACTTTTAAAAAATTCATTTTTGATATCTTACAACATTCAAATAGAATAGATTATTTCACCATATTACTAATACATACATCCAAATTAAATACATAGGAATTCATTTCAATAAAAAAAAAAGTGAAAAAACCCTGAAAAAACAAAACCAAGAACAAAATACACAGATAAAAACAAAAAAATATACTTCTTTCTAATTCTTTCTTTCCCGTTGTTTACCTTCTCTCTTTTTGTCAATTCCTATATTTACTATTTTGTTCACACACACAACACACACACACACACACACACAACACACACAATATATTTTATATTATATATAAATATATTATATTTATATATAAATATATATATATTATATATATATATATACATACATACACACATATATGTATATGTACATATATATATACACATATACACCACATACACACACATACATAATACCCCACACATACATACATATGTATACATACATAAAACATACACACACACAAACACATACACATATATATATATGTACACACACACACACACACACACACACACACACACACACACACACACACACCCACACACAATATATTATATATAAATATATATATATATATATATATATATATATATATATAATATATATATATATATATATAAAACAGACAGTTTAAAAACCACAACAAAAGATAAAAAGATTTCCAAAATTTTCGGCTTTAATCCCTTCCTCAGTGGTGAATTGACTGGCCGGCGAGTCACACAACATTTGTACATAAAAAGAGCGTGAAAAAAAATTCCTGTCTTAAAACAAGAAACTAAAAAGAAAAGGTTTGCACGTACAAGGCAATTTTTTCAAATGGAAGGGGAGCAAAGGGACGTTAAGGTAAGAGGAAGAGGGGCTGAGTAAGTGTGTGTAAAAGCGTGCGCGCGTCACGCACGTTTGGGAGTGTGTGCGTAATGAGAGTGTGTTAGTGTGAGTGAGTGTGAGTGATTTTTGAGTGGTGTGTGTGTTGTGTGTGTGTGTGTGTGGTGTTGTGTGTGTGTGTGTGTGGTGAGTGTGTGTGTGTGTGGGGGGGGGGGGGGGTGTTAAAAAGGGGGGGGGGGGGGGGGGGGGGGGGGGGGGGGGGGGGGGGGGGGGGGGGGGGGGAATTTCGGTAGAGGGAGGCAAAAGGAGTCAAGCGGCGTAGAACATGAACTTTTTTTGTGAGTTGAGTCCGAAAGGATGGAGAGTTTTTTAATTTGCTTATCCAGAATTTTTCCCTACAAATTCTGTGCGTGTGGCTGTCTGAAAAACTTTTTCTATCACCATGCCTTTCATGTTTTGCTAGGGTGTGGTTGGGCAGGTTGAAATGTTGCGTGACTAGAGTCCCGATGTTTGTTCTTTTAGTGAGATCTATGCAGATAGAAACGTTTTCTGAGTGAATTTTTTGTTTCACCAATGTAAATTTAGAATTCTGACAGAGTTCGCAAACAAGAGATAAATATGTTATTGGTTTGACAGTCAATATGGTGTCTTACAGTAAATGTTTCTTTGGTCCGGTGGCTAATGAAATTGGTGGATTCCAAGGGGTGCTCTCTGCAAATAATACTTTGTTGGGAAAATTTTAAAAAAACCATTAGGGTCTTTAGGATTAAATTGATGGGGAGGGCTGAGGCATAAGCAAGTCTTTGAGAGAACGGCTGTTTCTTTCTCCTAGGATTGGGGTGAGGTATGGCCTGTTTAAGTTTGTCACTGGTGAAAACTGTCTGATATAATTCTTTAAACCAATGACGGAGAGGGGGTTGCTAGGGTTATGAGTGACAATAACGGGTGTTCTAGGTTGGACAGCTTAGGGTTTTTAAATAAGAGTATCATGTCTGGGTGTGGTTTTTTAGCCTTTTCAAGAGCAGTGCGAAAGTTTGGGGTTTGTAGCCTCTTAGTCTGAGAAATTCGAACATCTGCTCTGAGCGGTGATGAAATCTTTTGGTTTAGAGCATATACGTCTGATTCTCCCAAAAAAAGACTGTAGGGTAAATTCCTTTTGCAGTGAGAGGGTGGCTAGACTTGTAGTGTAAATAAGCATGTGCATCAGTGGGTTTAGTGTACAGATTGTTTGGATAAAGCCATTCTCTAAGTATAATGAAACATCAAGGAAAGGAAGTTGGTCAACAGAGGTATTGTGAGTGAATTTAATGGTGGGATGAACTGTATTGATATACGTCAGGAATGTTTGTAAGTCAGTCTGGGTCCCTGCCAGAGTAGCAGTATGTCGTCTATAAATCTTTTCCAGAAGTGCTGAACAACAGGAAAGGGGCTGTTAGAAAGAAGTTCTGTTTCAAACCTCCCCATAAACAGATTGGCTACAGTGGGAGCCATGGGAGTTTCCCCCTGGCTGTTCCTGAAATTTGGTGATATATACGGGGTTTTCAAAGATAAAGTATTATTTTCCAAAACAAGATTCATAATTTTTAGAAGCGTGTCAGTGGGAGGTAATGCGGATCAGGTTTTAGATTAAAAATAATACTCAAATGCATTTTTTAGCTCATCCTGTGGTATTTGGAATAGAGTCCCACAAAATCTATTGTTACCAAAATCAGGTTGGGAAAGGGTCCATATTTTAAATTCCATTCTTCGATGGTGTTTAACAGATGAGTGGTGTCTTGGATGTAACGGGGGAGAGAACAACGATATCACGTAGCCAGTGGTCTAAATAATGCTGAGAGTTTTTTCCGTAGGGCCCCCACCCTGAAACATGGGCCTACCTGGGGGCTGCTGTAAGGGCTTGTGAATCTTGGGAAGGTGATAAAAAAGAGGGGTTTCGAACGGAAATTTTTTGTCATTGATTGCCCATTTAGAGGTGTTGGTGTCGATTTTCACCTGTAGCTAGTAATTTATTGACAATATAATGGAAGTTTTCGCTATCTGGGTGGTAGGGTCTTTGTCTACTGCACAGTAATGGTCGCATTGTTATATATACATATATACATACACACACATACATATACATATACATACGTACATACATATACACATATATACACACATTTATACACTCACACACACATATATATATACACACACATACCCATACATATTTTCATATATCGGCATACATAATTACGTTCACATACCTATATATATGTATATATACAGACACATACACACTTACATATGCACACTCATATGTGTATGCATACATACACACATATTTTATATCCATGGTTCAGTTTACTTCTATACTAATAAGCTGTTTATAAAAGTGCCAATTAACATGAAAATTTCTTGATTGAAGCATTGTGTGTATTTTTCGGTTTCATACTGCTTTTTCAGAATTATTTTGAATGTGTTGTATTGAGGCACCCGGTCATTCATTTTACATAAGATTTTGCTGGAAGAAGAATCATGTCGAATACACCATCTGTTTTAAAACTATTGTTGTTACCAAAGATAACCAATTGTTCACTTACAGAAAAAGATGTGATGTGTGGACATTTTTCTTTGACAGCGTTTTCAAAGTCTTTCCAAAAGTGATTGACATATTCACACCTCCAAAGCATGTGCTCTATACTATCTTTTCTTACTCGACAGAAACTGCATCTGTCATCGGGTTTTACTCCCATAGATGAAAGAACTACATTGGTTGCTATAATTCTATGTATTATTCGGATCTGAAACCATTTTAATTTTATTTCTTGAATCTTTTTAACTTTTCTAAAAGTTGCCTTCCAATTAATATTAGTTTCCAGTTTTTCATTCCACTTCTGAGTGCATTTTGGTATTGTTTTATCATCTATGTCATGAGTCGGCCGAATGTTCTCGAGCATTTAGGCAAATTAAGGGTAGTTGCTGTTGTTGAGAGCAAGTTCCTTGGGTTATTCAAGTGTGCGAATTCAGGCATAACCAGAGGGGAATACCCCGAGTCGTATACTGAAGGAGGGAGAGTTACTGGGAAGTGTTTCGCATGTCCGAGGGATAGTGACAAGGAGTTGCCGACCTGCCGGTCCTGGGTAGAGGAGTGTCAAGTCCGACCACTGGCTGGCTATTCACTGGGTTCTCCAGTGGGCCTGAAGGGAAGGCGATCGTGTCAGGTGACCGTCACGGGTAGGTGACCGTCAGCCTGCAGGCAGAGTACAGCGACCATTCAGTCGTCCTTGTTCTGAGGAATGAATGGAAGGCTGCGGCCTATTGAGTGGTTTGCGCCTTGTTGTCTATAGAGGTAGTAACTACTTGAAGCATCAGTCTTGGCTGGTAGAGAAGACCAGGCTGTTAGTACAATGGGTAGCTTCGGGAATCGAACATGAGTTTAAATGGGAGGTTATGCATTGAATCTGCGAATTGTGCAAGTTTATATTCTGTTTGGTTTATTACAATTCCTTTAATATCATTATTTTGTCTTATCATGATGGCTAATATTTCTACACATAAAATGAATAAATAAGGAGAAACTGGGTCGCCTTGTCTGCATCCTCTTTTAATTTCAAACCAAGGGGATGCTTGCCCATTTACTATCACAGTAGCCTTACTATTTTTACAAAACGTTTCAATCCAGTTGCACATTGAATCACCAAAACCAAAGGCTTTTACTACTTTTAACATAAAAGTCTAATTTACAGTATCAAAGGCTTTTTCGAAATCTACACATAATAGTCATCCTTGTAAATTGTTTTGTTTCAGTAAAACATTATATCATATATCCAGCTAATATTGTCTCCTATGAATCTTCCTGGGATAAAACCTGTCTGATCTTCATTAACTAGACTTGGGAGAACTGATTTAATTCTGGAAGCTATGCATGATGACCGTATCTTGTAAACTACATTCAAAAGTGTGATTGTCGCCAGTTTTTAATAAATTCTTTTGGTTTGCCAGCTTAGGGATACAAATTATAATACCTTCTTTTTGAGTAACTGATAATTCTTTCCTTTCTAACCCTTCGTTTAAAGATCTAACTATTCTTTCCTTTCCTTCCTTCCTTTTTTCTTTCTTTCTTTCTTTTCTCCAAACGATGCTCCCTCATCTTTCCGCAGCTGTCTTGTTGGCGCAGCTATCATATCCGGCGCACTTTTGAGACGACCCACGGCGGCACCTGCACTGAACGTTTATCACGTGCCCTCCGCCCCCCCCCCCCCAGATTCCCCCCCCCCCCCCCCCCCCCCCCAGATCCCCCTTTTTTTTTTTTTTAAACTCCGATTCGACACCCCATCGGCCGATGAACACGGGGAAAGGACAGGAAATGAAGCATGTTTACAAAGCAGATAGGGGAGGCGGACGAGGAGGGGGGGGGGGGAGGGGGGAGGAGAGGAGAGATTGGAACCGGGGGTGGGTTAAGTTAAGGAGTTGGGGGTGGGGTGGAGTGTGGTGGTGGGGTGGACTTGGCGCTTTTATCTTGAACCAACACTACTATACATTCTGGCGCGAGCAGCCTCAAGCAGGACACGCTCCGCCGACTGGGGTTATCAGGCGTGGCACCGTCAGGAGGACCGAACCGACACGGGAGTGACTTTTAATGGATTTAATTGGGACTCTGCACTCGATGAACCTGCGAAAAAGAAGAGGCGGAGGCGCGGGAGATGCGTGGAGTACGGGGGTGGGGATAAAAGTGACTGGGGGGGGGGGGGGGGGGTGTTATAGGAGGAAGCGCGCTCTTTGGGAGTTCAAGGTGTTTTCCACTTTCTTCTGTTTACCAATTTTTAATACCTCCCCACTGCTTATCCATCCCACTTGTTATGTCAAATGTACACTTGCGCGCGCGGGCGCACACACACACACACACACACACACACACACACACACACACACACACACACCACACACCACACCACACACGCACGCACACACACACACACACGCACACACACTCTCTCTCTCCTCTCTCTCTCTCTCTCTCTCTCTCTCTCTCTCTCTCCTCGCAACACACACACACACACACACACACACACACACACACTCACACACACACACACACCACACTCACACCACACACACACACACACACTCTCTTCTCTCTCTCTCTCTCTCTCTCTCTCCTCTCTTCTCTCTCTCTCTCTCTCTCGCGCGCGCGCGCGCGCGCGCGCACACACCACACACACACACACACACACACACACACACACACACACACACACACCACACACACGCACGCACGCACGCCCACGCAACCACACACACACCACACACACACACCACTCTCTCTCTCTCTCCTCTCTCTCTCTCTCTCGCTCGCTCTCGCGTGCGCGCGCGCGCGCCACACACACACACACACACACACACACACACACACACACACACACACACACGCACGCATGCATGCACGCACGAACACACACACACTCACACACGCGCGCGCGCGCGCCACAGACAGACAGGACAGACAGACAGACACACACACACACACACACACACACACACACACACACACACACACAACACACACACATGCACACACACACACACACACACACACACACACACACACACACACACACCACACACACACACAATTTCAGAACGCTGCCCCTCCCACACTCACACCCCCAGTTTATTTGGTTTGACGTTAGTGCATGAAACAATGGAACAGAAGCCAGCAGCATTTGTGTGTCATTGTGAGATGAGTCTCCATTCACTGCATTGCTTTTAACAACGGTGAAAACTGTCGTACTGGAAATGAAGACGTTTGCCAATCTCCATACACTGAATTGCTTTAACAACGGTGAAAACTGTCGTACTGGAAATGAAGACGTTGCCAATCTCCATACACTGAATTGCTTTAACAACGGTGAAAACTGTCGTACTGGAAATGAAGACGTTGCCAATCTCCATACACTGAATGGCCTTAACAACGGTGAAAACTGTCGTACTGGAAATGAAGACGTTGCCAAAGTAGTGCTGGTAGATCAATAAATGATCATAGCCTGCAGTACAGTGTTAGACCACGCGATCAGAACAGTATATGCTGTTAAAAGTGACATTCAGAAGATCAAAGTAGAGCGGTCGATACAGAGATCAGTTCTTGCCATCATAATAAAATGATACTTATTTTGTAAATTTTGAAAAGTTTTTATTTTACTTTTCACAATCTTTTGCACTCAAAAAAAAAATAGTAAAGGAAAACACAACACACACACACAAAAATGACATAAGCTCCAGGGGAAGAAAGGCAAGCAAGACTTTTTTTTTAATATCACATCTTGAAGACACTTTATATGCAAAGCATTTTATATAGGTCAATAGGCGAGAGAAAAAAAAAAAAGACGGAAAGAGACAGCGTCAGAAAAGTAGCTTTCAGAAGAGAAAAGTAGGGCTGGTAGAGCAATACAAGCTGTTCAAAGTTACATTCAGAAAGAGAAGGAGGCCAGCAAACAGAATGGAAAAGTAGGGCTGGGTTTTGACTCTGTGATCAGTAGCTATGCCTGCTTGCTGCAGAAAGCAGCGTGCAGATAGGAAACGTAGGACCGGTAGGCCAATACTTAATGCGGAGAACAGTAGCATCCAGAAATGAATAAACTGGAACTGATAGATCAATGCATACTGTAAAGATAGCGATCAGAGGGACAAATGAGGCTGGTAGATCGATATCATGCTGTAAAAAGTAACATTCAGAAGGAAAAAAACTACGGTTGGTGGATCGACGTATGCTGTAAAAGTAGCACCCAGATGGAATATTAGTGCTTGTACTTCAGTATATGCCGTAAAGCATGGCACTGAGATGACATACCCACGCCCTTTAGCACTGAAACAACAAACACACAGCCAGCTGTCTGAACGCTATTAGCTTATGCACTGTAGCCTCTCGGTCAGCATTACCTAGTGTCAACGTGAATAAGACAACGAACACGCATTGAGTCTGATGTGCGCTGTTTCTTTCCTTTCTTTAAACACTTGTTTCCAACCATTCAGTGATGTCCTGCTGGAAGACGTGCAGTGTTTTTTCAACCTGGTACATTTTCCCAACAGATCGTGGCTTTAAGGAAATGTGGTTATTCCATCTGTAGCTACATACAAAAATGAATGAACTTATGAATGAGGGAAGGAAGGAAGGAAAGGAAGGAGGAAGGGCGTGAGGAAAAAATGTGAAGTGTCACGTACTAGAAATACTGGCAGTTTATTGTAAATAGTCTTTGTTTGAATCAATCTTCCAAATATGAAAACGTCCAGTCGTCTTTCTTCGCCGCTTCTTCTTCTTCTTCTTCTTCTTTTCTTCTTCTTCTTCTTCTTCTTCTCTTCTCTCTCTCTCTCCTCTCTCTCTCTCTCTCTCTCTCTCTCTCTCTCTCTCTCTCTCTCCTCTCTCTCTCTCTCTCCTCTCTCTCTCTCTCTCTCTTCTTTAGAAACACGTCGAAATGTCAAGCAGCAGTTCACATTCTGTGTAGACTATTCCAAATCAGCAAAGATGTTCCTAAAATAGGCGTTTACAACTCCAGCCGCCGAAAGAGGAATTCCTGAGTCAGACAAACCAACAAGCAGACAGATAGCTACACATTCATTGTCTTCCGCCCAAGATAAAAGAGGACCATACATTCCTGATTTCCTCCCCCTTACCCATAATCGTATCACCATCCAACACTACGCGGATTCTTTAAGGTCTCAGTTCGCGCTCCGGTTTGCATTGTCTAAGACCAATAAACAAGCCAACTGCTGTGGACAACAGCAGACTTGTACACAAAACCGTCCGACGTGTATAGGTCATAAAAGCTTGTAAAAGTAAAGAAAAAAGTGGTAACAAAGTCACAGTGTAGACTACCTTGTCTATGATTCGGCTTCTTTGCCTTTAAAATCACTTCATCGTCAACACAAACAATATTAACATCTGTGAAGGCTTGGGGACTGAGAGGAAATTGTTTTTAATCATGTATCGCCAATGGTTTTTCGCTTCTTCACAGTTCCTCATAAACACGAGCATGCTTTGATTGGTACTCAAAACGGTTGAAATCCACGCTCTTTGACTGGAATATCCATCTGAATCTTCACCGGCTGCTGTCGTGTCTATTTTGATTTCCGTGTTGCCATGTCAGTTCCACAAAAACGGGTCCGGAATGGAGAAAAGGGTGTTGTGGCTGGTAAACACCTGCATCCCTCTTCCTCCTCCCCGTCCCCCCCACCCTCCCCCCGCCCCCTACCCACCCCTAACCTCTAATGATTCCTTATCGTTTCCATTTGTCTGCCACTGTCTCGCTTTCCCTCCACGGCTCGCGAAACAATCACTTGATCTATCGCACTTGTTGTGGGAGCCCCCCCGTCCCGTTATCGTGAAGATCAGGCCCAGCGCCCTGTTTATATCGGTGTGGTTGCCAGCGATGCCGTCCTGCATAGGGCGCTGTGGGCCGGTGCTTTACACTATCTGGCCAGGACACCCAATCTCCGTCTTGCAGTTCTTCCCCCGTCCTACCTGCCTTTGCTGCCCTTAAATCTCTCTCCTCCTTACTCCACCCACCCCCCCTCCACCACCCCCAGCCCGCCCCACCCCCATCTGAGGCCACATCTTTAGTTTTTTGGGGAAAGTCCGGGTACCTATTTCGCGCGGGGGCCGGGCCGGGTAAAGAATGCTCCCGCCCAAAATTGTTTTAGAAAAAAGTGTGTGAGTGGGTGTGGGGGCGCCGCGCGCCCCGGCCGCGCGCTTTGTTGTGGGTGTGTGTGTGTGTTTTGTGTGTTTTGTTTGTGTGTGGGGTGTTGTGGGTGCGTGCAGCTTTATGCGTTTGCATGTGTGTGTGTGCTTTGGTGTGTGTGTGTGTGTGTGGGTGTGTTGTGTGTTTTGTGTGTGTGTTGTGTGCGCGGTGGGGCACACACACACACAATGTGGTGTTGCATGTGTGTGTGTGTGTGAGAGAGTGGGTACGCGTGCGTTGCACGTGCGCCCTGTGCAGGTTCCCTTTTGCCCTTTATGTTTGTTTGTGTTGATTAAATTTGTATTTCAGCAAAAATGGGCAGGGGGAAAAATAAGGGAGGAGGGTTTCATTTCCCGGCTTTTGTCCCGACTGAGCAATGAGGGGTTAAACAGTAGGAGGCGTAGTGTTTGGTGGTGTCCTGCGTATGTTAAAACGAACAGTCGTCAGGAAGCCTCCCAGAGTGCCCCCGGCAGAAAGTTGCAGTCTTTCTCCAGATCGTTTCCCTTTGGGAGCGACCAAAAAACTTTCCCCTTCATTGGCACATCCATTGCAAAAAACGGGAGGCACACCGAGTTTGACTTCGTGTGTGTGGGTGTGTGTGGTTTGGGGAAAGGGGGGGGGGGAAGGGGGAGTCATGACTGTTGGAGCAAGGGCACTGAAGGGGCCGTAAAAAAGGGGAACGTAAAAAACCCGTTTCCCGCAAAACATTTCAAACACACGCCATTTCAAAAAACACACACACACACACACACACAACACACACCACACACACACACAACAACACCACACACATAATCTCTCTCTCTCTCACACACACCCCCACACACGCACACACACAACACACACACACACACACACCACACCCCACCCCACGCACCCCGGGCCACACAAAACACACCACACACACACACACACACACCCACAACACACACCCCCCAACACAAAAAACCCACTTTTACACCCCGGCGGGTGCGCGCAAAACACCCCAACCACACGAAAAACCCCAAACACACACAACACACACACCACACAACACACACACACACACACACAACCAACACAGGGGAGACGCAAAACCAGGGGGAAGGCCGTTCAAAAAGGGGGCGTCTTCAAATAAAACAAACCCCTTTGGAATCCCAAGGGCCCGTTTTTCTAGGCATCTGTTACGTGTCTAAAATAAATGTCGCGAAAAAAACGAGGATGGGGGGCACAGGGTTCTGATCACCTTTAAAAAAGGGGGGGGCGGGGGGAGACAGGGGACAGCAAGCATACAAGGAAATGGAGCCCGTGACCGGAGGAGGAGGGCGGTGGGGAGGGGGGGGGGGGGGGGGGGGGGGGGGGGGAGGGGGGGAGCAGGAGTAAATCTCACCTGAGCCCCCCCTTTGCCCCCGGGGAAAACCCCCGCGACCGGGGAAATGATGTTTAATCAAACGTGACTTTCCGGCCCCGGCCTCTTGTCCGCCGGACTGCCAAGCAGAAAAGGAAGAATGGCCGCAGGGGGCGAGGTGAGCTTGGCGGCATTTGCACCCCCCTTGCCCCAAATCGTTAAAAACCGGCCTGGGGGTACGGGGAAAACATTCCCGCGTACGAGGGGAAGTTTTTCCCTCTTTGCTGGGTTGGGCCTTTTCACTTTTGTACCAGGTTCCTTTCCCCCGTTTTTTGGCGGTCTGTTTCCCGCTTTTTTCCGTCACGGGTTTTCAGAACCCCCTTCACGGGTATGTACGACTTTTCCCTTGGGGCCCCCCTTGTGGTGGACAAAAACTTTTTCCCCTTTCCCCCCTTTTTTTTTTTCCTTTGAAACTTTTTAAAAACAAGTACAGTGCCCCTTTATTTTGGGTTGGGGCCCCTTTCCCCTTTCGCTCCGAACCATTTTTTCCTACGTTCGTTGAAAGGGGGGACCCCCTCTAAAATTTATCCCCCCGCCCCTATATCCCCCCGCCCTCTATATCCCCCCCGACCAAATCCCCACGTCCTAAAATCCCCCCCGCCCCGTTATCCCCCTTTCTCTACACATGGAAGGCAGGGACGGACTTTGGAACACAAATTTAAACGTGACATGACATGACATACGTGACTTAGATGAATGACATGACATGGCTGCATGCTCCGGGGTTTAGGGCCCGGGACTTTACATGACTGTGACATGACATGACATGTGACATGCCCATAAAATGAAATGTGACATAAAATGAATGACATGTAAACATGAAATGCCCTTAACCAAAGCCCGTGACATAAACCCGGACGGAAAATTGACATGTCCCCTGTAAGTCTGTTGGTGTAGCCTTTCTAACGTAAAAACAGAAACTGTTCTTCAAACACAGTCATTTGGGTTTGGGTATCCTTTCCTGCATAGAAAGGAAACTTTTCCCATTTTTGATTTTTTTCCTTTTGTTTTTTACCCCCAACGGAGTAAACAGTGTTTCTTTTTTCATAGTTTTTTTTTTTTTGGGTCCTGCCCGGTAATACAGAAACTGTTAATTTCACAAACCCAATTAGACCTTTTTTTTTTTTTTTTTTTTTTCACTTTTAGTTACAAAAACGGGTTCCTTAGGGAAATAAAAAAAAACAAACACCCACACACACCCACCCCCAAAACCCCACACAAACAACCACAACACACCACACACACACAAACTTTCTGTTTCAATGTTCGCCCCCCACAGCGCCAAAATGCACAAAAATAATCTTTTCCGGGAAAAAAATTTTCCCTGAATCTACCGACCTAGGGACAATTTTTCAGTTTCCAGTCTTGCCACCTTTTGGGTCAATTTACAAAAACAAACCCCAAACTGGGGGGCCTGTTTTCCCTCCAGAAAAGGGACTAAAGCCCTATCTATCTGGGAAGAAAGTTGCTGAAAAAAAGAAAAAAAAATATATTAATCGTCAAATTTTCTTTATCCTAAAAATTTTATTTTCCTTTTTTTTCCTTAAAACGTTTTCTTTTCCCTTCATCATGGTTTTACCTGATTTTTGTCAATGGGGGCCAGCTAAGGCCTTCTCATGGCTTACCTGAGGTTTTTGTAAATGTGGGCCGTAGGGCCCTTTCATCGGGCTTCCCCTGAGGGTTTCCAATTGGGCCAGCTAGGGCCTTCTTATGGTTTAAACCTGACGGTTTGTAAAATGGGGGCCAGCTATGGCCTTCTTCATGGCTTACCTAAACGGTTTGCATGTGGGCCGCTATGGCCTTCATCAGGGCCCTTACCTGGGGGTTTTCCCAAAAAATGTGGGCCAGTAGGGCCCTTCCCAATTTTAAAAAAATCTCACAATACCCCCTTCTTGTTTTGGGGAAAAAAACAAACAAACTATGGGGGCATGTGTTTTCTTGGGGACCCCCGCTGTCTCTATTGCCCCAATTACCAGTCTTTTCTCTCTTTTCCCTTCAGTCCCTGTCTTTCAGTTAGAAAAATCTCCCTGAGCTTTTTGTTTTAAAATTGAGATTTAAACGGAAAACGGGACCCCTTTTTTTTAACCCCGGGGAAAATTTTTTTCGGGGAAAAAGGAAACAAAAAAAAACTGAAAAATTAGAAAAAAAAGACTTTTTTCAAACTGGGGATCAAATCAATTCCCAAAAGGACCTGGGCCCTACAAAGGAATTTTAAACAAATGCATTCAAAAAATTGAGAATGACCGTCGGGAGGGGAGAGAGAGAGAAAAGAGGGGGAGAGAGAGAGGGGAGGGGAGAGGGGGAAGGGGAGAGGGGAGAGAGAGAAAAGGAGTGGGGGGATTTGCGGAAGCAAGACAGGGGTGGATGAGGGTTTGATTTTGGGTTTGGGAAAAGGAGTGTTTTAAAGGGGTGAAGGGGGGGGGGGGGGGGTTTGGGTTTTTTTTTTCCCCTGAAGTTCGAGAAAAAAAGTCAAAATTTTAACTTCGTTGAAAAAAGAAAAAACACTCGTTTTTTCTTGGGCCCAAAAAAAATTTGACATCTACAAAAAGGGCGAGTCGGGAAGATCCCTCCCCTCTTCCCCCAAAAACCCCCCAAAAACCCTTTCGGGAAGGGGAAAAATGAGGAAAAAAAAAAAAGGGAAAGCAAAACTAAAAAGGAAATTTCAACTCAAAAAGGGCGGGAAGATTTTCCCCGGGTTTAAAGTTAAAAGGTTTAAAGTTTTTGCACTGGGTGCTGGAGTCCCCCGGGGACTCCTTAATCTTCGTCACAGATAATTACTTTTGCCCCGGGGAAAAAGAGCAGGGAGGGAAAAATTAAATGGAACAAAACCATGTTTTTAAAATTTCTTCACGCTTTTCTTGTGGGGACTCCCGAAATATGGAACAAAAAACACACAAAAAATTTGAAGAGGAATTGTCATTGTGACCTGAAACCCCGGGGAAACCCCGGTCTAAAACCAAAAACGTAATGTCATGTCCCCATCCTGATCTCTGTCGTTAAATTTCCCCTTTTAACTCCCTCCCCCTCCCCCCGTTTCCCCCCTCCCCAATTTTCTTTTTATTTTTTGTTCGGGCATTTTTTTTATTTCTTTCTTTCTTTTATTTTCTTTCTTTCTTTTTTCCCTTTTTTCTTTCATTTTTCTTTTTTTCCCACCCGGCCCCATGTTTTTAAACCAACACAAATTTTCCTTTTTTTCTCTTTATGTCTGTTTTTTCTTTCCACCCCCCAGGTAAATTTCTGTTTAAAAAACAAACGACGACGAGGGCCGATGCCCAAAGGGAAGACAACAACAACAAAAAACGACGTCGGAAACAACACCACCACCCCACCCCCACCCCCACCACCAACAACAACAACAACAACAACAAAAAGGGTGGTTATAGTTTGGGGAGAAAATAGGAGAGGGGACAGAGCAGAGAGAGACAGAGACAGACAAAAAACAGACAGAGGGGACAGGAAAATTGTTTTTTTGCTTTGTTCGCGTACAATACAGACTGCGTGTGTTCCCTGAAGATTTTTTTGGCCCTGCCTCAAGGATGGGAATACGACAGGCAAGATTGAGGAGGGGGGAAAAGTCAGATTTTTTAAAATAATTTGACAGCAGAGGTTTTGAATCTTTGCAGTTTATTAAGAAGAAGAAAACAACGGGGAATTTCAGTAATCGAGTCCCGGGTAACCACAAAACAAAAACAAAGGGGCTCTGCAGCAAAGCAGTTAGAAAGTTACGAAAAGAAACTTGTGCGTCATTCAAGGGGTTTTTTTGTTTCAGATTTCGAATGAAACCTGTGCGTAAAACACGGTTAATTGGTTTTTAGATTGCGAATGAAACCCTTTCGTCCCCTATAAAAGGGTTTTTTGTTTCAGATTGCGAAAGAACCTGGGGCGTCATATCACGGTTTTAAATTTTGGGTTTTAGATTGCGAATGAAACCCGTTCGTTTATATCAAGGGTTTAAATTGGGGGGGTTTCAAAATTTCGAATGAAAACCCCTGCGTCATATCAAAGGGTTTAAATTTGGGTTTTAGGGTTACGAAAGAAAACCCGTGCGTATAAACAAGGTTAAATTTGGTTTTTTAGATTTCGAATGAAACAAAAAGCGTCATATCCCGGGGTTTTTTTGGTTTCCCGATTTTCGAATGAAATTTTGGGGTTTACATCAAGGTTAATTTTGGGTTTTAAAATTGCAAAAAAAAATAGATTCCCTTCCCCAAAAATTTTAAGCAACCGGGCTTAAACACGCGGTTTTTGCTTTTTCAGAGGCAGACTGAAAAAAAAAAAAAAAAAAAAAAAGCTGTAGATTGCGACGTAGGACCCTTAAAACAGCTTTTTTCTTTCCTGTTCCCCTTTTTTCGAAAAGCTAAACACCTTCGGGTTTACTTTTTAAAAAGCTTTTTCTTCTTTCCTTTCAAGGCAAATTTTAAAAGTCCTTTTTGGTAGATTTCAGGTTTTTTCCCTTTCCCTCCATAGGCCTGGATCTCGGAGGGGGTGGATGGAGGGGTGGTGGAAGGGGTGGGGGAAGGGGATCGAGGTGAAACGTGCTCCCCCCCTGTATAGTAGGCCAGTTTTTTTAAAAAAAAAAGGGGGGGGGGGGGGGATGCCCTTTAAAGAGAAAAATTTCCCGGTGTAGACAAAAACATGGAAAATACCAAACAAAAAAAACGCCCTTTTCCCCGGGCTGAACGGGAGGTACATTTAAGTGTACATCAAAAACTTCGTCTGTGTCACGTTATTGTTTTCTTGAAAATATGGTTAAAACAGTCCCCGGGGGAATTTTTAAAATCCGAACCCCCCTAGGAAAAATTTTTTTCCCTTAAGTTTTTTGGGGTTTTTTTCGGGTTTGGGTTTAGAGGAACGATTTTCTTTCCCGTCACGGGGGCAAACTGTCATTTTCGGGATGTTGTTGGTTGTTTTGCTTAATAACCGCCTTTGTTCATTCTCGAAAAATTTTGAAGGGTCCGATCAAATCTCCTAAACGTTTATCGGGGGTGATTTTTTAAGCCTTTTCGTTTTTTCTTGGGAAAAAAGTGACCGAAGTGTTTTTAATAAGCTTTTACACAGAACTGTGTGAAGTTCCACGCTCCCCCCCCCCCCTTCCCCCCTATCAAAACCCAAAGAAAAAAAAAAAAAAATCTGAAAGAAGGGGTTTTCACAAACACAAAGATGCGGGTCTAAAAAAAAGGGAAATTTTTTGAAAAGGGTTTTTTCCAAAAACAAAAATGGGATTTAGTTCAAAGTCCCTGCGTCAGTTTAAAAAAATGGTTGCATAAAAAAAACAGGCGACTGTTTTAAAATTACAAAGTCAGCCCTTAAAACAAAAACATTTCAAACAATGAAGGTGGGACGTTAGTTTCCCTTTAACTGCCCCCCCCCCCCCCTCCTCTTTCCCCCCCTTTGATCTCCCCCTTTTCCCCTTTGTTTTTCTTCCCCACGCCCCTTCTGTCTTCCCCCAGGTTTAAATTTTTGGTGAGTTCACTTCGAAGTATTTCGCGCCCCCCCAAACCCCCAAAATTTTAAACGTTTTAAACCCCAAAAAAAATTTAAAGCGGGGAAAAGTCCCTTTTTTCTCCTCCCGCACCGCCCCCCCCCCCCCCCCCCCCCCCCCCCCCCCCCCCCCCCCCCCCCCCCCCCCCCCCCCCCCCCCCCCCCACACCCCCCCCCCCCCCCCCCCCCCAAAAAAACCCCCCCCCCCCCCCCCCCCTTCGGTGATTCTCCCCCGTTCCCCTTAATTTTTCCCCATTTCGACCGGAAAACCTTTTTCCCCTTTAACTTTAAAAAGGGGGTTGGGGCCCCGTCCAACCCTTTTCCCCTCCTGGACGAAAAGGGAACCCCCAAATTTTTAAATCATTTCGCCGGGGGACGGGGTTTTTCCCCCCTTTTTAAAATTTTTAGGGGGTTAAACCTTTTACCAACAATTTTTAAAATTTCCCCCGGGCAACCCTTTTGGGAGGGCCCCCCTCCCCAGCTCCCCCAAACGGGCTTAACCTTCCCCCAACCCCCCTTTTACAAGGGGCCCGGCCCGGGGCACCCCCTTTCACCAAACCCCCCCCTTTGATTTTTGCCCCCGGGGGAAGGGGGTTGTGGGCCCCCCCTTTGCCAAAAAAAGCCCCTTAAAGGAAAACCCCCGCTTTTTATTTCCGGCCTTATTTTCCCGGGGAACGCCCCAATTTTTCCAAAACCGCCGCCGGAAGGAAAAAAAACCCCGGGGGATTTGTTTTTTAAAGAGCCCGAAGGGAAAAGAGGAAGAATTAAGGGGGGGGGGGGGGGATTATCCGCGGACCCGGGAAGGAACCAGCCCGTAAAATTTTTTTGGAAACAAAAAAAGGAAGGAGAGAAACGGGGGGAAAAAGAGAGAGAGGGGGGGGGAGGGGAGGAGAGGAGGGAGAAGGAGGCCTTTTTTTGAGGGGTTTTTGGTTTAAAATTGGTAAAAAAGGTTGGAAGGGTAAAAAAGGAAAAATCACCTTTTCCCCACAAAAAAGGGAAAGAGTAAAAAAGTCGGGTGGGGAAAAAAAAATAAAGAAAAGAAGAAAACCCCCCTTTTTCCCCTTGAATTTTTTTTGGGGTTAAAAAAATTGTTAAAAATTAATTCGGTTAAAAAGGGGTTTTAAAAAACTTTTTTTTTTTACTCCCCGAAACCAAAGGGGAAAAGAAAGTTAAAAAGTAATTTGGAAAAAAAAAAACCCCCAAGGAAAAAAGGTTGGTAAAAACCCTTTTTTTTAAATTTTGTTTAATCGGGTTTTAAGGTTCAAAGTTTAAAGAATGATTGAGGAATGCCCAAAAAAAAATTGGTTTAAAAAAACCCCATGGGGTTTTGGGACCTGTTCCCCAAAGGCAACTTTTTTACTCCTAAATTTTAATAAAATTTTTCCCCCCAGAAGGGGAAAAGTGAATTTTTTTTTAAGTGGCCCAAAAAACCAGGGTACAAGGTTCTTTTAAATTAAAAAATATTTTGTTTTAGGGAATACCAAAAAAAAAACCCCCAAAAAAACCCACACCCAAGGAAAAATTTTGGCGGGGTTTCCCCTTCCAAAACCCCAAAAATTTCCTTTTTAGGGTTTTTGGTTTTTTAGGGTATTTTTTAAGGCAGCCTTTTGGCCCCAGAAAAATTTAGTTTGCTTTCCGGGGGTTTTCAAAAAAGGAAATTGTTTAAAAAATTTAATTAAAAAACTTCTTCCTTTTTAACCCTAATTACAAAACAACCAACCCCAAAAAAAACCCCTTGGTTTTTTCCGGGTTGCCTTTTAAAAAAACAAAATACCGGGGCGTAAAAAAATTTTTTTTGGGGTTTTTTTGTTTGGGTTTTTTTGGGTTTTTTCAAACCCAAAAGCAAATTCCCTGAAATGAGGATTAAGGGGTTACGTGTTTTGCTGGGGATTCCCAAAGAAAAGAAAATTTTTCTTTTGGGGCGGGGGGTGGAGTTTCCCCTCGGCAGGTGGCCCCTAAAACAAATTTTTTCAAAAAGGGAAAAAAAAAGGGTGGGATGGGGGCGGGGTTTAACGTTTAAGGAGGGGAACCCCCGTTAAGAAACCATTGTTGAGGGGGTGGGGGGGGGGGGGGGGGGGGGGGGGGGGGGGGGGGGGGGGGTTTGGGGGGGGGGGTGGGGGGGGGGGGGGGGGGGGGGGGGGGGGGGTGGGGGGGGGGGGGGGGGGGGGGGGGGGGGGGGGGGAAAAAGACAGAAAATGAGAAAGGAAAAAAAGAGAAAAAAGATAAACCCAAATTTTTTTTCATTATATTTGCGGTCCCAACTAAAAACATGAATTCTTCCCAGGGTTTGTTAACTTAACCAAACTTTTCAAAGTACAACCTTCCCCGACGGAAAAACAAACTTCACAAAGTAAACAAAATTTATACTAGGGAAAAGGGCTTTTTGTTGTTGTTTTTTTTAAACCCGGGAGCGATTGCTTTTAAAAGTTTTTTCAGTTGTTTTTTTTTTGTTGTTGTTGTACACTTTAAAAGAAAAATGAACTTCGTCCGGAAAATTTTTTTCCACGAAAAAATTACATTTTCAACGATTTTTACCCCCCTTTTTTTTGCCCTGGGCTGTTTTCCAAAGCCACAGCGTTCCCCCTTTTTTAAAGTCCCAGGCGTTTTGGAACTTTACTATAGCGATCGTTTACTTCGTTCCATTTTTTGAAATTTACAGGATGAAAACTTCGTTTTAAAAGCTTTTTTTTTTTAAAAGGATGACACACCCCTGTCCGATTTGTTTTCATAAAAGAAAATAAGAAAAAAAAACGGACTCTATTTCCCGTACGCCGTGGGTTTCCAAAATGGGCCCAGGGGGGGGAATTTTTAATTTTAAAAATTAAAAAAAATTTTTTAAAGCTGTCTTCACTAATTTTTTTTGGGGCTTTGTCAAATACCATAGCCCCCCTTCTGTTTCCCAAAATTTTCTTTGTTTTTTTTCCCAAAAAAAAAAAGAGTAAAAAAAAACAACAAAAGTCCCCGTACTCGTGGGTCCGAGCGGGCCCCTACTTTTTAAAGAACAAACCCTTTAGCGCCGGGACGTCGTGGGTCCCCAACGGACCCATGCTTTGAAAAAGAAAAAAAACCTTGAGCCCCCTACGTCGGGGGCCCAGCGGACCCATGCTTTTAAAAAGGAAAAAACCTTGAGCGCCGTACGGGCCCCTGGGTTTCCCAGCGGACCCAAGCCTTCTAAAGACACAGAATCTGAACCCCCCGCGCAAAACCATTTCCCGCCCAAAGGGGCTAGCCTCAGCAGAATGGCTGGCATCACTGACATAAACACGCGACTGCTGCGCAGGCGCATGTGGCCAAATTTTGCTACAGTGGCGGGAATCGCTCTCTCTCCACGTGTCTCTGGGACTGCAAGTTCGACGTCAAATTCATCAGATCTGCATTCAAAAACTTCTGAGGTAAGTGCTTTATAATCTGATCTGATTAGCATACAACTCACAAAAACAATATGTGGGGAATCATGTTATATATTTCGGAATGCAATCGTATAGGAGGCAAAATTACGGTAATAATATTATTAATAATAATAATGATTATTCATATAACAAACAGACTGTCAAGAAGACTGCTCTATGTGCTTTACAAAAATGACAATACATGTATACATGACAACTAACGATTTTGAAAGCAGAGGTGCAGTGACCAATTCATCAGAGTACTGTGTTTTGGATTGTAGGCCTACACACTAGGCCTACTTGTAACGGTACTGTATCAGATACCGACGTCTCTCTTTTTTTTTTTTTACCAGCAGCAGGCCAGACCTGGTAACATAAACATCCTCCTGGTGCTCCAGCTTCTGTAGGCCAGTGTGAGTGGTGTGTGTGTGTGAGTGGTGTGTGTGTGTGTGTGTGTGTGTGTGTGTGTGTGTGTGTGTGTGTGTGTGTGTGTGTGGTGTGTGTGTGTATGTATGTGTGTGGTTGTGTGTGTGTGTGTGTGTGTGTGTGTGAGTGCACGCGCGCTCGCGCGCGTGATTGTGAGTGTGTCGGTATGCATGCGGACGCAAACTTGCCTAATTTCACCATTATGTTATCTGCTACATACATGGAAATAATTTATCAGCATTATCCACCTAAAAATCGAATTTCCTTTCAGTTCAATTCAACCCAATGGCTGAAAGAATGAACATCTTCGAGGCTCTGACCATCGCAAATGGCGAAGATATTGGAGAAGGTACGAAAGTTATCATTTGACGACTGTGTTGATCATTTTCTTTTGTCTACACTACATTGACATCCCTCAAAATTTTCACATTTGTAATAGTTTGGACGAAAGTGTCCACGGACACACTTCTAACGAAATGGGAACATCCCAGATTTTGATTAGGTTTCCTATGTTTAGGTTTTTCATTCTCTCTCTCTCTCTCTCTTCTCTTGCTTGGAACAAACTGCTCCCAATGTTTTTCTCAAGACACAACGACCAAATGTTTCCCTTCACGTACCACTGCTGCTAGCAATCGCCTTTTACATAAAAAAAAAAGGTGACTAGATATGAGCGCAAGCATCTAACATTACCTGTGGATCGCAATGACATTTTTCCGTGGATGTTGTGTGTGTGTGTGTGTGTGTGTGTGTGTGTGTGTGTGTGTGTGTTGTCTTTCATTTAACGTCTATCCACTATTCGTGATATTAGACCAGTGTGACTAGATATGAGCGCAAGCATCTAACATTACCTGTGGATCGCAATGACATTTTTCCGTGGATGTGTGTGTGTTTGTGTGTGTGCGTGCGTGCGTGCGTGCTTGTGTGTGTGTGTAAGTGTGTGTGTGTAAGTGTGTGTGCGCGCGCGCGCGCGACGTGTGTCCATGCAGATGTGTGTGAGTGTGATGTCTTTGCGTGTGTGTGCACGCATGTAAGTGTGTCACGGACAAAAAAATGAAACAACCTAACTTGGGGAGTCGCCAGTCAATTTGTTCGGACATAAGTCCAAACTCAAACATTCTAGGCGCCACGTAGACCGGGCCCGGGGTTCGGATCCGGCCAATTAAGCTTGGGGAGAGGTTTCACCGAAGGGCCCGCCCCACCCAACTGACGCCGGGTTTGCCCGACGCCCGGTCTACGAGAGAGTCGTAGAGGGTCAGGCTCTTTGGGGCCCCCTTTGGGGAACCCAGCTCATTGTTACTCAACGTCGTGGAGCCCCCCAGACTCGTACCCCATTTAGTTGCCCAGTTCCACGATTAAGTCACCGGCCCCAATTAAGTGGGAAAAGGGGGGAAGGAGTGTGTGGGGGGGTGAAAATCAGCAAATCAATTAAATGCCCAAATTGACCACCACAGGGAGGTGTGTGGGCGTGACTGAGATTTGAACACCCAAAAGGAAATTGAGGGGGATAACTTCGGGTTTCAGGGGGGTTTTAAAAATACGACCAATGGTACTGCCCTTTTCGGAAGAGGGGAGAATAAGAAAGATGTGGGGGGGGAGAGAACGAGAGAAGGGGGAAAAAAAAAAACGAACAGACAGGAGAGGGGGGGGGGAAGTTCGGGGAGGTGGCTCCCCCACGGAAGGCGGGGAGAGAGAACGAAAGGGATGAGGAGGTTTTAGGTGTAGTCTCTGCACGAGGGAAAAGGGCGAGGAAAAAGGAGGAAGAACGGGGGAAAAAAAGAAACAGACAGAGGAGAGAAGGGAGGAGTTCGGGGAGTAGGCTCTGCCTACGGGAAGGCGGGGAGATGGAACGAACAGACAGAGGATGAGGATTTTTTTGGTGTATCTCTCCCGAGGGAAAAGGCAAGAGATGAAGAGAGGAGAAAAACGAGGGGGAGAACGAAGAGAGAAAAGAGGGGGGGAGGGGTTTCTGGTCTGCTTGAGAGAAAAGCAGAGAGATGGGGGGAGGAAGAAAGAAACCGTTGAGAGATTGATGAGATTTCTGCGGGGAAGGCTGAGGAGAGATGGGGGAAGAAAAGGGGAGAGTTGCAAATTTATGAAGAAAAAAAGAAAGAAAAAAAAAAAGAAAAAAAAGCCCCCATGTCCATTTGAAAAGGCAGTAGAAAGAGAGAGAGAGAGAGATGCAATGCGTTAATGAGGAAGAAAAAAAGGAGAACAGATCGTTTTTGTAGTCAGTTCTACCCTAAGGGGGTTCGACCTCATACCTGGCGCGCACTTCGCAAGCAAAACCACAGACCAACGCCAACAGCTCCCCGACCGGGCCATCAGACCAACACCAGTGCCGGCAGTTGTGTCGGTTTGGAAAGTGACATAAAAAAAAAAGAAAAAAAGAAAAGACGTTTTCGGAATGTTAGATCACCTGGCCAGTAAAGTAGAAATCTGTTTAACCCGGGAAAGTTAATGATTTTTAGATAAATGATTTTTTTGGTTCGGAAAGAGAGAATGTTTTATTTTTTCTTCCCATTGCATTGAGTTTCGTTTTGAAAAGTGTAGAAAAGTTTAGACTTTATAGGGGTTTTGATGTACGAATGCAGATTATGAATGAGATCGTAAGAAAGCTGTGAGTGTGTTTGGGCTGTGCGCTAGCCCTTTCCCCCCACGACTTTTACCCCCGGGTGACAATTTATTGGCGACTTGCCAGGTATTCGGCCCATTTTTTAAAAATTTGTTCAACTTCTAGAGAGGAGCGGGTGGGATTCAAGTTTTGTAATCCTAAGAAAAGGGGGTTGTCATGTTTTTCCCCAAGAAAGTTAAATACGGGTTTGGGCATTGCTTCAGTTTAAAAATTTACTAGGCTTGGCATTTCCCCAGAGTACCATTTCGCACGATTTCCTAAATTCGCTTCATGTTGGGTAGGGCTGGGGCTTAAAAAAAACAATTAGTTGCCCCCAAGCAAATTTATCTTTCATGGATTGTGTATTCGTCATCGTGGGGTAACCCCCAGTTTGGCTTAAGTTAAAAAAATCTTGTTCAAAAAAAAAAAAAAAAAAAAAAAAAAAGAGAAAATGGGGGAAAAAAAGAACACCCTATTGAACAACTTGTGGCGTCGCTCGGATCTAGGTTCTCGGAGAGGGTTCGTGCATTCGTGAAAACCAACAAAAGAGGAAAGGGGTGAACGCGCGGAGAGACGCCAATCGCAGGGCGAAATAGCAGAACGGGGAAAAAAGGGTTTGGGGAAGCGCAGGAAAAAGAAAGAAAAGGGAAACGCGGGGAAAAAAAAGAATAAGCAGGAAACAGAAAAATAAGGGGAAACGCAGGAAAAAGAAAGAATAAGGGCAACGCAGGAACAGAAAATTTAAAAAAATTCAATTAGGTTTTGGAAAGGGAGAATACAAAGGGGGGGACCACCGTGAGGTGGGTAAAACACCAAAACTACATCAAATGTTGTTAGCTCTCGTAGTTAGCGGGGGGTTTTCTTCAGTCGTGACAATGAAAGTGCGAAATGTGACATGACATGACATTGACAAACTGACATGGACAGACATGACTTTTTCATGTCAAATGTATGTTATGTATGTCAGTCACCGTCATGTCATGTCATGTCATGTGACAGTCTTTCATTTCAGGTAAAGCCATGTCATGTCATTTCAATGTCATGTCATGTACATGCATTCAGTCACATGTATGTCAATAAGTATGATGTCATGTCAATTCTGTATTTTATGTCACATTCATGTTTGTCAATGTCATGCGTCAATTTTTTGTCAATTTTTTGTGACCCAAAACATGTGACAGACAGTGACATGACATGTGCTTACATGGACTGACATTGAATGAGACATGACAACATGACATTGACAGACATTCATGTGACATGACAACCATGTGCAGACATGACATGTGCATGTATTCAGTCAGTAGCACATGTATGCCTTTTTATGTCCATTTAGCATTTTTGCCTGTCATGTCACTGTCTGCAATGTATGTCATGTATGCATGTCACGTCACATGTGACCTGACTGACATGTGCTTTCCCTGTCATGCCATGACGACTGGAAAAAGACATTACATGACGGACTGACAGTGAATGAATGCAACGTGACATGACATACATGACTGGACAACATGTACATGACATTCTGTGACATGACAGTTTGACATGAATGCAGTTCAGTATGTGCATGACGTTCATGTGACATGAGACGTCGCGCTGACATGTGACAGCTGGAAGACATGTGACATGACATGGACATGACAGGCATGAAATGTGACATGAAAAGTGACATGCATGACATGGGAAAAACAGACTTACAACATGACAGTGACATGACTGACAGCATGACATGTGATTGACTTTAATTGACATGACAGCAGTGACTGCATGCATGGAAAAAGACATACTGGCATGACCGTGACTGACAGACTTTCCTGACATGACATGACATGACGTGTGCGACAACATATGAAAGACTGTGACATGACATGACATGACATGACATTGAATGAATGACATGTGACTGACATGAGCCTACATAACAGGATGACAGACATGAGCTTGACATGACATACATGACATGACATGTACATAATGTGACAGACATGTGCATGACATACATGTGAAAAGTCATGGGGCATGGACGATGTGACGTGAAAGTGTGACTGACTGAAGTGAAAGAATGAATTGACATGTCATGTGACTAACGTTGAATGACATGACACGTCCATGCCATGTGAATGACATGAAAGGAATGACTGAATGGACTGCATGTGACATGACTTGTGACAGTACATTTGACATGTCGGACATGTGCATGACATGGCATGAATGACGACATGACATGGGGACGGGGACTTTTAGACGGGGGGCAAAATGGGGGGGGATTAGAGACGGGGGATAAGAGAGGGGGCATATAGAAGGGGGCATATAGGGACGGGGGGGGTATAGGACGGGGGGGAAAACTACGCCCCCCGAGGAGCTGTTGTACAGAAATGTTGTTCCGCAGACCCGCCGCGTCAGCCTTCTTCCTCGCCACTCAGTTTTTGCGACCCCCGTCTCCTTTAACACGCAAGCTATTTTTCTGTTCGTGCCTGTAGTCCTTCCTGTGCAGAAAGAACTATTTTTTCCCGTGTGTTGTTGTTGCGCTCTTCCAAGTGGCACGAAATATTGCCTGCGTAGTCTGCGGTTTTTAAAAATCGCTTTTTTTTTGTCCTTTGTGTTTGGGTTTTTTTTCTGCTCTTTTTCTTTCCCCCGTACTGCAGAAAATATTCTGTTGTTGTCTTTGATTGCACCTTTCCCCGTTGCAAAAACTATTCCCTACACAGCTTTGGGGTTTAAATGCTTTTTCTCGATCTCTGTAGTTGGTTGTATTTCTTCATATGCAGTGCAGAAACGATTCTCCTTCACGATCTGTTGCTTGTAGTCTTTCCTATATATCACAGACACGCCTTGGCTTAAGACTGTGTCAGACCAATTCACATAGGCTAAAACACCAAAGCTACATCAGAATGTTGTTATGCTCTGCGTAGTTATGCGGGGATTGTCTTCAGTCGTGACAAGCTCCTAGCATAACACCATCACTCTTCAAAATCCCTCGAAGTCGGAGTGTGTCTGCCTACGTGACGGGGTAATCCAAAACGGTCACACAGGTAATGTTCTCATCCCCAGCTGATGC